>VUQI01028918.1:0-24643 GCA_015106735.1 Paratilapia polleni | reverse complement strand
AAGTTTGCATGATTAGGGGCGTGGCCTCTTTGACTGACAGGCAGCTGTAGCTGCTAGCTGTCTGCTAGGCTTCACCTCAGCTAATTGGAGTCCCTGAACTGGACCTCTGGACCGTGCTTGTGCTGTTGGAACCTTTTGGAGCATTTTTAATGGGGTCAAAAACTCACCTGGTGTCAGGTGTTCGTGGTGTCGGTGTTCGTGCTGTCGGGGTTCGGGCTGTCGGGGTTCATGCTGTTGGGGTTCGTGATGGAGGCGGTGGGGGTGTTGGTGGTGGTCGTACGCATTCGTGGCTTGGTGTGATGTGTTATGGAGGCTGTGGCCTGGGCCCAGGGTGGGATGCGTGTTACTGTGCTGGTTGCTTGGGTAGCTGGCGGCATATGGCGTGCTGACGGACGCCTGGTGGTCATTCTGTTCGCGGTTCGGGTCGCCGCGCTGCTGCTGCTGGAACCGAGTATGAACAGCTGAAACACAAAACACAAAAAAACAGTCTCAGTTTTCAGAAAAGCGGTGAGAGAAGCTGCACTGAAAAAAATATCCCACCAGGAAAAAACTCATCAGCTCTGTTAGACGTCTGAACAATGTTGATATTTGCTTAAAAAATCTCAAATTTAGAAAAGACATTCCTCTATGTCTAATTTAGGGATTAGGAGTCTCGATCTGGGGATACAAACCTGTCCAGAAATAACTGAAGGTCAGACCCTGAAGATATAATCCTGTGTCCTAATCCGGCTTCATTGACATGAAAAAGAAAGAGATGCACAGGAAGTCATGCAGACCGGCTGGGAGTGGGACAAAGAGGCTGATGGGAACCAGGTTGATATATTTGGGGATTTCTCCGCTGAGCTTCCTCAGTTTTTGTTTGAGCTCATTGTTGGAATTGCAGCGACAGCAGGAACACTTATCTCTGAGTCAGTGACCTGCAGGCAGGGTCGAGGGCATAAAATACACCAAAGCTGCTTCTACAGCAGAGATGATTAAAGACAACGAGGAGGAAGTCCTGCACTGTCGTCATTTACAACTTCGCAGCCAAACGTTTGGTGTTTCTGGGATCTTCAGCCAGACTTCAGCGGTGTCTAAAACTAAAAGGTCATATACATCATGACAATCTTTTTTTAAATTACATTTAGGTGGAGCATAATCTTTGGAGGTCAGGGTGGATGGAAAGCCCTCACCTGTCACACCCAGACAGGTGAGAAAAGACATTCTATCATATTAGGGTGATCTATTTAAGCCTGGTTTTGGTCAGTTGAATTCTCCTTTTAGCTGTTCCATGTCTTTGTACTCATTTTGCATGTCAATGTAGCCATTTTGCATCCCGTTCTGGTCGTTTTTCATACATTTTTAATCATTTTTCATTTATTCGTGGTCTTATTCCATCCCTTTGTGGTTGCTTTAGATTAATGTACTCATTTTGGATCCTTCTGACCATTTAGTATCTCTTTGATAAAGTTTGGATAAGGTTGTTTTGTATTGCTTTAAATTGTTTTTTAAATTTTTGTGGTCATTTTGCATCACTAAGTTTATTTCTGTGTCTTCAGTTGCATCACTTCATAACTGTTTGTTGCTGTAGTCATTTTACATCCCTTTGGGTCTGTTTTTCTTTCACTTTTGGCCATTTTGCAGCTGTTGCTTGTGGTCAGATTCCATCCTTTTTTGGCTATCTACATTTCTGTGTGCTTGTTTTGCATCCCTCTGTAGATATTCAGCATCCCATTGTGGTTGTTTTGCATCGCTTCAAAGTCATTTTGTGTCCCTTTATCATTGTTTTGTGTGTCTTATCCCTCTGTAGTTGTTTGTTGTTGCTTTGTTGTCATTTTGCATCTGTTTGTGGTAATGTTTCATCAATATGTACTAATTTAGCGTCCCTTTGTGGTCGCTTCACATTTACTTTTACTTTCCTTGCATCCCTCTGTAATCATTTAACATCCCCTTGATACTGTTAAGAATCTGCTTCTTTTGCATCACTTTAAAGTCATTTTCCAGTCTTTTGTGGCCATTTTGCATCCCTTTGGTTATTTTGCGTGTCTTTGGTTGCATATTTGTAGTTACTTATTATTGTTCTTTTATGATTTTTCTTTCATCCCAGGCTCCAGAACAGAGCCATGCCAAAATAAATTACTGAAGATTAAAGTAATGGGCTTTCTTCGGCTGTAGTGGTCCTGACTGAACCAGATTCAGTTCAGAGAGTTTCTCCTTTGTTTTCTTGAGCTTTCCTCGGGTATCACTGCTCTCCTGGCTAGCCGTCTGAATGTCTAAATATCTTCATGTTTGTCTTGCTTTCTCTCGATGACGCTGCAGCTGGCCTGAGGTGAAGCTACCTAACGTTGCCATCTTATCTGCAGTCAATTACAATTAGAGAAAATAAATAAAATAATAAAGAATAAATAGAATAGTCATTGTATCTGCTATTCTTTGGATGGTTGAATAATTATTTAGGTCATTTTAAAGAAAGAATTGTTCGGTATAGCTTCTTAAATGTAACGATTTGATGCTTTTCTTTATCCAGTGAATTTAACATTTTGGATTTTGGACTGATGGCTGGATAAAAACAGGACATGTGAAGATGTCAACATGCAATTATAAAAGACATTTTCTGTTCTGATGAAAAAACTGATTAATCAACTAATTGTGAGCTGCAGCCCAACTTTAATATCATCTCTTGTGTCTGTATAACTTTTAAGAGCTTTAAAAGATGGTTTAAGGACTGAACTGTCATTTTTAAGAGCTTAATCTCACACAAATTAATTGAAGTCTCATTAAAAACCTGCACACAGATGTGTTGAGGAATCTGATGTGGTCTAATGTGTGTGCAGTTTTATGAGAGGATGACTCATGTGTGTTGTATTTGAAGGTGTTCCTGTTATTGTGTCCAGTTGTGTTGGCGATTTAATTACGCCGACCTCGGCTCGCAGGAAGTGGGTTGAATCGGAGGTGTGGTGGGAGCGGACTGTACCATGTGGAGGTGTGTAAGGAACAGCCTCTTTGTTTGTCTTTCTTTGTTAAATTGAACCTCTAAAGGCCAAAGGTCTATTTCAGCCAGGCGTTTTTCCAAAAACATCGACTGTTTTGATTCTCAGAGTTCTCAGCGCCGCTCGCGCTATAAATAGTTTATGTACTCTGCACGTATCCTGCAGCACTATAATGCCAGAGTACTACACTGCAGCTGAGCGTATGGCTTCTGTTACTTCCTGTTGGATCAAAAGCAGAACATAAAGAGAATCAAACTGCTGCAGCGAGGAAAACCGGGAAAATCCCCAAACAGCAGACCAACTAAAAACTCACTCTCTGTGCTCATTAATGCATTTTGTTTTTTGTTTGGCGTCCTTTTCTAGTAGTTTTTAAAATCTTTTTTTTGTTTGTTCTATAGCACTTGCTTAAACTCCCTTCAATATCTCTCTGTACTCATTTTGCATCCCTTTATAGTCATCTAGAGTCCATTTGATGTTGTTTTTCATCCTTTTGTGGTTATTTCACATTCAGCATCCCTTTGAGATCATTGTGTGTTTCCTTTTGGCCGTTTGACATCACCTTTAAGTTGTTCTGCATCTCTTTGTACTCATTTTGCATCCCTTTATTGTTATTTTCCTTTTATTTTTGGTCATTTTGCGTATTTTTTGTGGCTTTATTACATCCTTTTGTGGTTTTTATACATTTCTTAGAACTTGTTTTGCATCCCTCAGTAGTCATTTAGGGTCTATTTGATGTTCTTTAACATCTGTTTGTGGTTGTTTTGCATCATTTGAAAATAGTTTTACGTCACTTTGTAGTTGTTTATTGTTGCTCTGTGATCATTTTGTATTTCTCTGTGTTTGTTGGGATTGATTTTTTAATTTACTATTAAACTCTGTCTCTCCCCCATACTGGTCTCTTCTGTTTACCCTCACCCCCAGATGACTGCCCCTGCCTGAGCCTGGTTCTGCCAGAGGTTTCTTCCTGTTAAGAGGGAGTTTTTCCTTCCCCCTGTCGCCAAGTGCTTGCTCATAGGGGGTCGTCTGACTGTTGGGGTTTTCTGTCTAATATTGTAGGGTCTTTACCCTAAAATATAAAGCGCCTTGAAGCGACTGTTGTGATTTGGTGCTATATAAATAAAATTGATTTGAAAATTGAATTGAATTAATTTTCCATGTCTTCATAGTAATTTTGCATCATTTTGTATGGTTATTAGACATTTTATAAGTCTTTGTACTCGTTTTGCATGCCTGTGTAGTCATTTATCGTCCCTTTAGACTCATTTTCCATTCCCTTATTATTTTTCATGGCTTAGTGGTCAGTGTCTATCCCTTTGAGGTTGCTCTACATTTCTTTCTACTCGTTTTGCATCCCTCTTTACGTCCCTTTCTGGTTACTTTTTTGTACATTTTTGTACTAAATTAGCTTCACTTTGTGGTCAGTTTAAAATCTTACATTGTGTTTATTTTTAGTCTCATTTTTGTCATGATAAAGGTCAAGAACAGATTTTTTTATCGTGTTAAATAAATGAACCCTTCAGTGGAAGCCCATCATTTGAAGGCTGAACACATGAAAACATTTTTAATCCAGTTCATCCTCAGAGGCTGATGTGTGTCCTCCATCAGGATCACAGCACCTCCACCCCCTCCACCTGTGCTGCACTCTCTCCTCTCCATCAGGTCACACTGACTTTAGTTTCCTCCATTATCAGGCTGCTGTGACCTCTGACCTCTGTACAGTGTGTCTGTAGGAGGCTGTGGTGCTCCCCCTCCTTCATCATGACTCACTGTATGTTTACACGCTGAGGATGTGGGAGTGGGGGGTGACCTTGGTAATGGCTCGCCCACGCCCTCTTCCCTGGGGGCCGGAGGGTGGTTTGACCTTTTCTTGACCTGAGCTGAAGGTTTATGAAGCATGGCGCTGCACTACAGCTTCCTCACTTTGTTAGAGAGGCGGGAATGAGTCAGACGCCTTTAATGCAGAGAGTGAAGGTGAAACTAAAGAGTCTTCACCACTTTTTTATTTTCACTACTTATATGCAAAATATTTATTCTGAAAGATACAAGCAAAAGAGAACTTGAGCTGCTGAAATGTCATAAAACATCAAACCAGTAAGTTGAATTCACTCTTCAACTTACATCTAACCATGAAAGAAACATTGACTGAGAGCTTCACGTCGAGGCTCACCTCCCTCTCCCCGCTCAGTCACACTCGAGTAAAAGTAAAAGTGACTGCATTGGTTTTTGTCGCGTTCAGCAACCCACTCCAAGTAGTTGTGGAACTGGTTGCCCAGAGGTTAAGGGTATTGCACGCTCGATTGCAAGGCGATTGCACAGGTCACCTGGTGGGAGGCAACCTGTCTCCAAACAATCGCGGTCCGACTCTGACTGACTGCTATCACTCTCAGACAGACTGGAGAAAGTTTGCAAAGAACTGCCGTCTAATTTATAAACAGACAGACTGCCAACATGTTGCAATCAATCGGAGTCTGTGACGCATCTCTTTGCAATGGCGGGGACTTGACTCAACTGCTTGCTAGCTGGTTGTCTTCTGGTTATATTCCTGTATAAAAGCGAGGTTGCTGAGCGCCTGTGTCATTTTAGTTAAATCGCCGTCCTACAGCAACGACATCACTGTTTGTGGTTTCTGAAATTTCTGTTTCAAATCTACGAGCTTCTAGCTGGACTCTGAATGTCAAGTTCATGTGAATTGCTGTGTGTGCAGACAGCAACAGATTTACAGTTTTCACTGATTTGTCACAGTTGTATCATCACAAGCAGAACGCATGTAACTGCCAACTCGACTCCACTCAGTCACAGACTAACAGCAGACTGACTCCATCTTATTGCTCTTTTATCACTGTCACTTTCAAGACAGCAACTGAGTGAGAGTGGTTGCAGGCCTGGTCCCCCTCTTTGAAGCAACCATTTCAAAGGCAACGAGATTGCAAGTTCATTGCACACGGTTGCAATAATTTTGGTTGCACCGCGGCCTTCAGCCTCTGCTTTCCCTGGTGTGTCTGTTGCATAAGCAACGTCTCCTTCGTCTGGAGGCAGCTCCTTTGAGCTACATATTATCACTCGTGCCTCAGATGTTACAGGTATCCCTATTCTTCCTCCAGGTCTCTGAGGTCATCCTCACTACAGCTCCTCTGGGTCCCCTCCTCTCTTAGTCTAAAGAAAACGTGACTTTTTCTTTTACTTGTTCCCCCTCTTTTCTCAGTTATTCATTTTTATTTATTTAGTATTATTCATTTTGCTGCTTTTTTAAAGTTTAATATTTTTTTATATATTTTCCTTGTATCTGTCATATCTCTGTGTGATTTGTAATGATTTGTGGTCATGTTTTACAGTCATTTTTACTGCCTAATATATTTTTCTATATTCAAAGACTAGAAAGCAATTTGGGTGAGGTTCTGTTGTAGAAATAAAACTGTCTTGACTTGTGTTGTTCACCACTAGAGTAACTCTGCATGACTCACAGCTGAAAATATTTTTTCTTTATCTTACACTGGGCCTGGGTGCAGCTCCCCAGTTCATCCTCTGCCTGAAACAAGCTGTTTTAGCCCCTGTCTCTTTAAGCCCCCCCTCCCTAAAAGCCTACCCTCTTCTGATTGGCGAGCCTTAGGAAGCCTGCTGAGGGGCAGTGCTTACAAGCTCTGTCTCCTCCTCCTGCAGAAGTGGAGGTTCTGTAAACAAATCTAATGAAAAAAATCATTTCTGATTGTAAATGGAAAAGTCTCAAATCCACCTGCACATGTTGGAGCCTGAATCTGATCCGGTTCTGATTGTTATGACCACTTCCTGTTTGTTATGGCGGATTCACTGACTGGATCTCAGGCAGCTTCTACAGTTTGGTGGAGGTTTATGGATGCTGACATGAGTTAAATGTACCTGGAGCCTTGACCTCTGCTGTCTCTGCTCCAGATCCTCCAATCAGAGCTGAGCTTTCAGAGTCCAGCTGAGGACCTGCGACCGCTGGAGAAAAAAACACAACAAGCTGTAAAACTGCAGTTTAAACAAAGAAAGAGAGACAAACAGCTTAGAGACATTCAATAAAAATCATTCTATTCATCCATCCACGTTGTGCCGCTCCCGGTCGGGGGGCCAGCGGTCTAAGCAGAGACACCCCGACCTCCTTTTATCCATTTTGTAGTAAACTCGAGATACAAACAGACATGACAACTGAGGTTTATTTAAGGCTCAAAGGCAGAGCTTAAAGACGTGCTGCACACGAACAGTGCTGATAAGAAGCTGCAGAGGCTGAGAATGACCAGTGAAGAGTGGTCACATACCGTTTAGTTTCTGTCTGAATTAGTAGAAACACTAAAAACTGAAGCACTTTTAGACTGAATCCAGAGGACTGAGAACAGAGGAGCCGCCCCTGTTTAAAGTGCAAACTTTTAAACATTTTGCAGCCATGTAGACCCTCATTATGCAGTAGACCTGGCATATTTGGCAGTTTGTGAAGAAGCTTTGAGCTTTGGGGAAACACTCACTGATAAACTTTGAGCTTCAGCACAAACAGAAGTGAAGAGGAGAGGACGTCCTCCTTCAGATATCTGGTAAACACTGCAGTTTCCCACACACAGAGAAAATCTGGAGCACATTAAGTTCCTGAGTGATACCAAAGTAAGGCTGTATTTGTAAAACGTAAAAATAGACTCCAGCAGAGGAAAAGCAGACCCACACATCTATTCAGAGAAACTCTAAATATACTCCATCCTGGTCTCCATTATTAAAACTCCACAAGGAGTTGATTCTGATTTGGTTTTAGGCTCTTTATGGTCATCAGGATCAGGGGAATCAAGCGAAACTGTTATTATGTCGCATCCCGATAATCCTGTTCCCCTCAGGATCTACTGTAAAAACTCTAATGTCACTAATTTAATGTTTCCAACACGTTGGTTTGAGTTTCTGAGTCCCTGCAGAAAAATAATAGAAATATTAATCAATATTTTTAAATAACAACTGCCGAAAAAATAAAAACAAAAACCATTTTGGTCATTAAAAAGAAAACAATCCAAATAATTTCTCACCATTTCCAAACATCAGCTTTTATTTAGGCTATTTCTCTATTTGCTTATATTACTAAATTTATTCATGCATTTCTACTTTTTTTAATAATTTCTGTAAATCTTGAGGGCAGCACGGTGATGCAGCGGTCAGCCTCACAGGAAGAAGGTCCTGGGTTTGAATCCACTGGCTGGCTGGTTCCTTTCTGTGTGGAGTCTGCATGTTCTCCCCGTGTCTGTGTGGGTTCTCTCCGGGTTCTCCAGCTTCCTCCCACAGTACAAACACGATTGTGAGGTAAACTGGTGATTCTAATTGGCCGTAGGTGTGAATGATTGTCTGTCTGTCTCTCTCTGTTAGTCCTGCAACAGACTGTCGACCTGTCCAGGTGTATCCCACCTCTCACCCTTTGACAGCCCCCCTCCCATTTCTACATTTTTATTAAATTTAACATTATTTATTTCTTTGTCTTTTTCATTTTTATTTATTTTATTAACTATTTCTAAATTTTAATGTATTTCTAAATGATTTATTTTGTTTGTTTGTTTGCTTATTCCCAGAAGTTTGTTAAACTTTTTCATTTCTACATTATTTACAATTGAATTCTGATTTTTTTTTTCTTTTTTAATTGTTGTCTGTTTAGTGGATTACTTGTGTATTTGTGCATTATTCATTTACATGTATTTCTTATTTTTATTTACACATATATTTCCAAATTGGAGTTGGTAAAACACTTGGATTAGCAAAGTTTTCATTAATCGAAGTTTTGGGGTCTTTATTGACTAAATCAGGGTCAATAACATTTTAAACTTGTACACTGATAGACTTTTTAAATGAGCCTGTGAAGCTTCTAAATAAATCTGCATCAAATCAAGTTTGTGCACGGTCAGAAAAAAATGTTTGTTTGTAAGAAAGAGACGGTAGAAATAAACTCTGTGACAGAAAACTGCCATGACACCAAAACTTTGCCTCCATCTGGTGAAACCTGCAGAGTTTATGCATCTTGATCAGCTGGTTCTCATTTCCAGGGCATTAAATACCCCAGTCAAAGCTGATGGTGTCTCAGATGCACACACAGGGTTTCTTTTGGTGTTTGTGCCAGGACACACCGGTTATGGCAGCAGTGAGATGGGTCTGTCACTCTCCTTGTAAAGGACCCTTTGGAACCACATTTGAACCCAGTGGATAAGCATAGTTTTTAATGTGCAGGCTATATATATATATATATATATATATATATTTAAATAGTACAAAGTACTTCACAAACACCTATGGCTGGACTGTGGTGACGGTGATTGCAATGCTGCTGCTGACTCACCTGTGTCCTCACAGTTGTGTCCTCCGTATCCCGGACAGCAGCGCCACAGCAGAACGGTGAAGATCTGCTGCTGCTGCTTGTACATCGGCCGTGTGGACAGCTTGTACCTGCACATAAACACACAAATACACATTTTAGTACAAATGTGTTATTGCTAGAACTCTACAGAAGTCATTACCTCCACTGAGGAGTTTAAGTTATTCCAAAAAATGTATGTATAGTTTTAAACTAAAAGTAATTATTTTAGAGTGATGGACATCCTGACAACGAGGCTCTTAAATCAGGTGGTGAGCTTTCAAAGCTGATGATGCTGAAGCACTGAAAGCTGCAGTTCCTCTAACGTCCACCACAGGCTCCAGCAGTGAGCCAGTCCCCATAGACTCCCATGTTAAAATGTCCAACTTTACAGCAGAAATAAACATGTTTACAGCCTGATACAGAAACTGTTTGGTCTCTGTAGATAATTTCCTCCTTCATAACAACTGATTATAACTCACCTGTTTAAATTGTATTAAGGCTTAAAGTTTGCATTATTAGGGGCGTGGCCTCTTTGACTGACAGGTGGATGGTGACACAGGTGGCTGTAGCTGCTAGCTGTCTGCTAGGCTTCACCTCAGCTAATTGGAGTCCCTGAACTGGACCTCTGGACCGTGTTTGTGCTGTTGGAGCCTTTTGGAGCATTTTTAATGCGATTATCTGACCAATCATATGGCTGCTGTGCGGTTCATTGGACTAACAGACCGTCCAAGAAGTCTGAGCTCCAGTTTGGTGCTCAGTGAAATTCTAGGATTTTAATTGGATGCTACTGAGCACTGATTAGCAGGTACCTCTGTGTGTGTGTGAGATGCTCCCGTACAGTCTGTGGATGCAGACTGATAACCAAGCTAGCTAGCGTTAGCTGGTATCTTAGCACTCCGCCCTCTCGTAAAATGTGGCCACTTCACGTTTGCGTAAGCAGGATATTTTAAAGGCCCTCTGCTGTGGGTAATTTATTTACATGTGAAACAAGTTGTTCACTAATTCTCTCTGAATTATTAGCAGCTTTTATAAAGCTATGTGAAATTATAAGTCACATTTGTGTTGCTTGACCACTAAGACATGAATATCAGCAAGTAGCAGGAGGAAGAGTGCAACTTTATCACAATTAACTACTCATAAAATTACACATTGAGGTCAGCAGCTCACAATATTAGAGAAACCGATTGATTTGCAGTAAGAAAAATGAATGCATGTTGTTTTTCATGGTCCAAGTCTTCTTCAGCTGAAGCCAATAACAAAAAAACCCTCACATGGTCAGATGACAGTCGGGCGTCCCGCTCGGACACGGACTCTGAGACTTGATGGTGTACCTCTCTGTTCCACATGCCACCGCCTTCGTTAAGACACGCTTCTGCACAAATGCACACCAGTTCCTGCACAAAGCACACACAAATACACACACGTGGAGTCAGGATACTGATGCAGGGTGATAACACGTCAAGTTTTTCCTGCACAGAAAAAATGTTTGTGCCTCTCACCGAGGTTTTAGCCAGAGCCGAAGGAACATTACCACCACTTTTCATCGAGGTTTGATTTACTTAAACATAATTTAGATTTTTCACATGAAATAACCAAAAACAAGAGGAAAATGCCCATATTTGTGTCTAACTGGGTAACACAGACTAACTGCCTTTGCTATATGTGGACCAATGTGTAGTCACCCCCCTCAAAGGCCCGTTGTAAGCCAGGAAAACCCCTGATGTCCAGCATGTTTCAGGAAGACGGACACACACGTACTCAGTTTGTTGTTGCTTCATTCCTGTTTGGGGTCAGAGGTCAAACATGGTGCCCTCTCCTTGCTGACCACCAACAGTCAGCTTCAAGGAAAAGTCAAACATTTTACACCAAGAGAAGATCGATTCCACCCTCCTAAGAAATAATCAGGCATGAAAAACATTCGTAACACCACAGAATAAGAAAAATAAAAATTAAAAATGGTTTCAGCTTCAGAAAATGCAGATTTTCTGTTTTTCTTTTCGTCTGAGACAACAGTGAACTTAATATTAACGACAGAGACACAGAAAAAAATGACTAAACAAGACTCCAAACGATCACAAAGTGAAGTTTACAGACATCACTGTGTGTTCTGTATCCCCATGTAGCCATTTGGCATCTTTTTGTTGTAATTTTGATTCTTTTGTAGTATTTTGTTTCTTGGTGGTCATTTTGCATCCCTTTATAAATATTTTGACTCCCCCTGCTGTCATTTTTCAGCTCTCTAAAAGACATTTTGCTCCTTTGTGGTCATTTTTCATGACTTTTCATGAATTTTGCATCACTTTTAAATGTTTGACATCCCTCTGTAGTTGTCTTGTGCTCTTCATTTGTTTTCATTTTGCATCCCTTTCTAAATGTTTGGCATCTCTTTTTGGTTGATTTGTGTCATTTTGAGACTCTGCAGTTGTTTTCTTTTCCATCTCTTTGGAGTCATTTTGCATCCGATTGCTAAAGTTTTGCATCTCTTTGTGGGTGTTTTGTTTTTTGTGACAATTTTGCATCCCATTAAAAGACATTAAGCTTGTCTTTGTTTTTTTTTTAACTGTGCAGTCATATTTCATCTCTTTGCAGAGATTTTGCATCCCTTTGTGGTAATTTGTCGTGTTCTTGCAGTCGTTTTGCCTTTGTGGTTGTTTCATGTCTATATGAAGCTTTTTGTTTCTGTTTGACAGTTTGTCTCCCTGTGATTGTTTTGTGTGACTGTCGTTATTCCGAGTCTCTTTGTGTTGCTTTGTAGTAATTTCTTGTCTCTTTGTGGTCATTTTTCTTGTTTTCGCACTCATTTTGCATCCCTGTCTAACTGTGTGTGTGTGTGTGTGTGTGTGTGTGTGTGTGTGTGTGGTACAGGGGATTTGATCCCAAAGGGATTTCTCCCTCACAGTTTCACAACATTCAAATTACTTTGAAGCTGCATCTGCCTCCATCACTGAGCAGGCGTACAGTCACAGTTAATTACCTCAGAGTTTGAGTTTATTTTCTCAGAGCTCAGGTTTTAATTAAAAAAACCTTCCACTGAGAAGATCCACCTCCCAGCTCATCACATACTGATTCTTCTTGTTATTTTTTTAATTGAAGGCAGAACCAAAGATCCACATTAAGAGGAAATCACGATCGTTAACCAGAAGACAAGAGTTCAGGTCTGAACTGAGAACACATTTCCTTCACTTTCAATTTACTTTGACTTTACCCTTCCTGTCTCCTTCTGTCTCTGTTTGGTTAGCTTTAAGAAAGAAAAGACTCAGTTAAAGTTAGGTGGTTTATGCAATAAGATAATAATAACAGTCTGCACCACTTTAAACCATCTTTTGGCGTTAAACAGGTGCTGTTGGTATTTACTGAAGAGTCAGTTTTGCTAATGAAAGCCGTGGGCAGGTATTTTTGCACCTGACCTTATTGCATGCATTTTTGTAGGAGTTTCTCTTTCAGAGAGAGAGAAATTTAGGGCTGAGAGTATTTAAATGAATCATAAATTTATGATTTATTAAGGTTTGCAGCAGGTGTTTAACTGCAAACTGCTGAATTTAAAGTCCTTCAGAAGTAGAAACCTGAGAATTCCTGCAGACTGCATTTGATGTGGTTCAGTCCAGTTTAACTCACAGAAAGCTGGTGTAAAATTCAAGTTCATGATCATTTCAAATGGCAAAGAGTTCCAATCTAATCATCCTGAGGTCAAAAGAAAATCTAAATTTCTTATTAAACAGTCACAGCATAAAAGTATTTAGTCATTATTATAGATCAGAATTTATTTTTTCTAGTAAAAAAAAAACTTGTTTTTCTTTCCAGATGAGGACACATTTCATTTCTGAAACTTTTTTTTTTTTTAACTTTTATTGGATTACAGTGATCTGAGCAGCACTTAAGTAGGTTAGATACTGTCTCCCTTCGTGCTTTGTTACTGGCTGTGGAAATCACCTACATCACTGCTCTCTGTATGACTGCAGACTTTCCCATTGGTTGGTTTTTCCCTCTGCCTGGGCTGCTTCCTTCTTATCTGTCTAGTGTTTGTCCTCAGAGTCAGAACAGAATTAGGGCTAAAAGTTTTTAAATAGGTCTACAACATGATGGAAAGTAACTGCAAACATGCCCGAAAGTACCACAAAGGGATGCTAAATGAACACAGAGAGACACAGAGGGGACACAAAATTACAGGGATGCTAAATAGTGATAATGATGAAAACTGGCATCAGAGTGACAGAAAAAAAGCCATTACACTGATATATGACTACAAAGACACAAAGTAACCACAAAGAGATACAAAATGACCACAACGGGATATAAAACGAGTACAAAGGGATGGTAAATGGCTACAGGGATACAAAACAATCACAAAGAGACCCAAATCACAACCGAAGGTATTCAAAATGGCAACAAAAAGGCATAAACATGACTTCCAAGGCATATTAAATAGCTTCAAGGATGCAGAGTGATCACAAACAGACACAAACATAAACGAATCGATGCAAAATGTGCCTCTGTTTCCTGGAATAATCTACAGGATCTGAAGCTGTCAGATCTGGTTACTACGGGCGAGTTTAAGTCAAATTTGCTCTTGAAGTTGCTTTTGTTCTTGATGTTATTGGACATGATCTGGATGTTGTGTTCACCTGAAGTGTGTGTAAACTATGTCGATGTAAGCTTTTTAATCTCACTGAGACTTTTACCTGGATGAATAAAGAGGTCACTGTGCGTCACAGTTTGTGATGATTGGAGAGTGATGACGGGTTGTCAGATCAGCGTCACAGTGTCAGTTACTGCAGTAAATGTCCACAGCTAACGTGTGTTTGGTTGATTAAAAGCTGAAGCTGCTCTCTGAAGCAAACAGCTGCTGTGTGTTTGTGTGTTGTCTCTGCTGATATCAGAAAGATGTTTATTGAGCTTTGGCTGATGGCCTGTACCGAATGCTCACTGTGTCTAATTCATCCCGCATTGTTTAGTCGGTGTGTGCGTTTCCTGTGATGTTTGTGTGTGGCTGTTTATCTCAGGACTTCCTGTTTGTTGACTCTGGCGGAGGGTGGCACCGACAGCTCTGAGAGTTCAGCTCCATTTTCTTCTTTCACAACCATGTCTGTGTTTCTGGAAGTGAGTCTTAATACAAAGATGACTCACTGTTTTCATGTAAAAGGCCCCTGAACCCTGCGTGGTTCAGGTCATTTTGCATCCCCATGTGGGTTTTTGGCATCTCGTTGTAGTGATTTTCCATCCTTTTCTTGTAACTGTGTTTCTTTCATAGTTGTTTCTTGTTTCTTTATAGTCACTGTGCATTCATTTCTAAATGTTTTGCGTCCCTCTGTGGTTGTTTCACATCACTTTAAAAGACTTTTGGCATCTCTTTAGTCTTTCATCTCTTTGCGTTCATTTTGCATCCCTTTGTTAAAGTTCTGCATGTCTCTGTGGTCATTTGGCATCTACTTTGTGTAATTTCGATTTTTTTGTGGCTATTTTGTTTCTTTGTGGCCATTTTGCATCCCTTTTAAAAATGTTTGATGTCTCTTTGTGGTCGTTATGTGCTTTCTGTTCCCCTTTGTGGTCATTTTACATCTTTTTGGTTGGTAAATGTTTGGTGACTCTTTGTCATCATTCTGCTTCCCTTTATAGTCGATTTGTGTCTCTTTAGATCACTTTGTAGCCATTTTATCTCCTCTTTTCGCATTGATTTTGCATCCGTTTTTGTCCTTTTTTCTGGTTTTTGTATTCGTTCGATCTCTTTGGGGTTGTTTTGTGGTTGTGACTTTAAAGGATGTAAACATGCTAACCTGATGTCATTTAATTCGGGAGCAGCTTTCCTCGGAGTGCAATGTTCGACTGCGTTTTTGTTTGTTCTGACCAAGCTAAGATCTCCAGAGACAGATCGCTGCGTTGGTGTGAACATGTTCAATCTGGTGAGAACATTACAGAAAAATGTAATTACACATTCATTGTTTCTTACATGTGAACAATCTCTTCTGACTCAGAAAAACCTTGTGTCATTTCCTGTGGTGTCACTTCCTGTAGGGAGCTGCGGGAGTCATCAGTCATCGGGACGTTACATTGACTTGCGTTCATTTTGTGCAGACTTTTCCTAACTTACCCCCAGCCTCACCCCAACCTCAGCCAACAGGACATGAAGACATTTTTTCCTTCCTTGAGGATAGGAGCAAATTTCAGGTCTTTCTTCAGCAAGCGCTGTGAACAGTCAGCAGTACTGTCTCATTATTTTAGACCCTACAGGACCACCACAGCGTCCAGGGTGAGTCCAGGGTGAATCTTTTAAACAGATATGATCAGTGCTGATAATTATTCCCCTTGACCAAATCGTAACCTAAACCTATCCTTAAGCTAAACTAAACCTTAACCTATGTTAACCTAATGTAAAAATATACTCAGCCTTAGCTCAGCTTTATGCGTATTCACTTTCCATCCTAACCTAAACCTACCTTAGGTTCACCACAACATCGTCCTGACTTAAACTGATGCTTAAGTTAACCAAAACCATTGTAAACTAAACTAAGCTTACTCTAGCCAAAACCTTCATCCCACTAAACAGGCTCTCTGCACCTATCATGTCTTAAATGCTGTTGTCTGAACAGACTGTCACATAATTTATAAAAAGAGACTTTCCCTGAATCTATGTCCTCACAGCAGGAGTAATACAATACAGGACGTCCCTCCTCACCCTGAGCTGCTGAAAGGCAGAGTGAACAACGAAATACACACTTTAAAATAAATAAACCAGAAACACACACACACACACACAAACCTCAGAGATCAGCCTTTACTGAAGGCTAAAACTCGAAACCACAGATGGATTACTGAACCAGAGGAAAAGGTTTGGAAAATCAAAGACTCATGTGGACCACAAGGAGACAAAACAGCAACACAAAAGAAGCTAATCGACCATAAAGACACACAAAACATCCACACAAAAACAAAGCAACTGCACAGAGATGTAAAATGACTAAAACACATGTTGCATGTGTTGCATGCACATTACATGTCTCTTTATTTTGGGGGTCGGTCTCCTCTGTAGGAGCTTTGTCCAGGGCACATCGTCTCACAGTCAGTCCGTGCTCCACTTGCTGTTGCAGGTTAGTAGGTCATACGTGTTATTTTCAGGAAACTGTGCTGTTAAACTTAAATACCTTCATGCTCACACTGTTCTTCTTTCATGCACAGGTGAGTCTGAGAGGCTGGAACAACATCAGACAGTGAATCTTTAATCTTCACCTTCAGGTTCATTTGTCCTGTCAGACAGAACTCAGGGCTCCACATCACATGATGCAGCCTAATCTCTTCATTTAGCCTGAGAAACGACTTCAAACGCGCAGCGGTTCATCTCCTGTGAGAGCAGAGCGAGTATCTGCAGGTCCACTGAGTGAAGTGAGAAGTGGAAACTCCGCCACCTGATATCAGTGCTTCATCTTTAAAAACATGAGCTGCTGGAACTAAATGAAACTAAATGAGAGGATTTTGTTTTTGTTGGATTGTCGAGAAGCTGTTTAGATGGATGTTTGACTCATGCCAGGAATTACTTCTGTGATGGATGATTGTAATTTCCTACAGTTGAGAGTAGCCAATATTTTCCCAGAACACATTTAGAAACTTGTTTTTGAACTTGTTGTAGCACGAGGGGGAAGGACGAAGGAGGACAAAGGAGGACGACTGTTTAGAAAACAATTATCAACTCCAAATATCAGACCGTCAGAATGACAGAAGACAAGAAAAAACTCCAAACTGAGCTTGTTTAGTGTCTCTCTGTGATTATTTTGCAGTTTTGTTGTTATTTTTCCATCATGTTGTATTGAGTAAAACTGTCATTTTGCAACCATTTTGCATCCCTTTGCTTGTGTTTTGAGTCCCTTTGTGATCATTTATCATCACTTTAGCTATTTGCTATCCTTTTACACTAATTTAAAAAAAAATCCTATTTCAGTCATTTGTGTTTCTTTGCGATCATTTTGCCTCCTTGTACCCATTCTGTATCCCTTGTCCTGTCGAGTCTCTTTGGGTTCTTTTTGATCATGGTTGTTATTTTTAAATATGTTAAATATATAGGTCTGTGTGCATCTTCGTGCATCCCTTTGCCTGTGTTTTGTGTCTCTTTGTGGTCATTTGTCATCTTTGTCACTATTTAGCATCCCTTGGACGTTTTGTGCCACTTTGTGGTCCTTTTTATGATCCTTGTGCCCATTTTGCTCGTGTTTTGTGTCTCTTCATGATTGTTTTGCATCTTTGTTATTTTTCATCATGCTGTAGACCTATGAGCAACTCTGTGCCCATTTTGTATCCCTTTGCCTATGTTTTGTGTCTCTTTGTTAACCTTTTTACATCCTTGTAGCCATTTGTCATTCTTTTGCCCTCCTTTTTTTATCATATTGTGGAACTTTTGTGTGTCCTATTGGTTATTTTGCATCATTGTGGTCATTAAATATCAGCGTAGTTGTGTTTTCTTCTTGTTCTTGTCACTATTTAGCATCCCTTTGACATTTTGTGCCACTTTGCCATCCTTTTTATAATCCATGTGCACATTTTGCTTTAGTTCACTTATGTTTGTGTCTCTTTATGTTCACTGTGCATCCTTGTAGCTTTGTAATATCTCTTTGAAGTCATTTTTATGTCTCTGTGGCCATTTTGAATCCCTTTGCTCATGTTTTGCATCTCTTTGTGATTGTTTTGCATCCTTCTAGCCATTTTCCATCCCTTTGTATTTATTTTATAGCCTACTGTGGTCATTTTATGTCTCTTTGTGTTGGGACCAGAAGTTAGAGTGTGTTTCTCAACTTTAAACAGAGGCAATGTTCAGTGTGAGTCAGACTGAAGAGATGTAACCCCGTTAAAGACAGAAACTGGATTTTTCTTCAGCATTCTGCTGTCCAACACAAACATCCGGTCATTTGGTTTAATTTAGCTCTGTCAGTCATTTTCTAAGAGGAAGTGTCACTTTGTTCAAACACAGTGTCTCATTTTGGACCAAACATCCTTAAATCTGCACTCTGAGTGTCGCGGCGTCACAGCTGTGGTCTGTCAAACTGCCGCTTTTAGCTGCTCTGTCCTGTGTGGATTTGTTTTGGTGAGGATTCAAGATTGAGATCTTAGCATTTCCGAGCAAGACCTCGACTCATCCTGAGAGACATGGAGGAAAACAACCGAGGTCCGCGGGGTTCCTGCTGCAGGCCGAGAGTTCAGGTTCACATCTGAAGGCCATTTGTGAAGGAGCCTCAGGCTGAAATTATGAGGCTGCAGGAGGTCAGGACAGAAGACTGGACAGATCTGTCATAACAACACACCAGGAGAGATCAGCACTTTATTCTTAGCAGAAATATAAAGTTTACCCTGAGGGAAGATGTAAAGGCTTCATCCTGTGGAGAGCAGGAGTGTCTGCAGTGAATTTACTGGAAATGTGGCTGCAGAGACAGTCTGTGGATGAGTGCTGGACAGACCAACAGTGCTGTCCTTCTTCTTTTTGTCTCTCCTTCTTTAAGCTCCTTTAATATCTCGTGTACACTTTGAGTAAAAGAACTTTTTGCTTCTCCCACAGGTGACCTTCCAAAGTACACAACCAACCATCAACATCTGGGATTCAGAAACGTGACCTTTCTGTTGGACGATTTGGCCCTGATTTCGTCCTCTTTAACTGCCGTGTTAAAAATAAAAGACTGTGGCGTCTGAGACATCTTCAGCCTCTCGTCCTGCAGGATTACTTTCATGTTCAGATTTGCCATCTCATCAGATTCATCCACCTGTATGATCATCTCTCTGATAACAGCACAGTCTTCAAATCCACGTCGTGAGAGCTTTGCTTTGAGTCTCGTGATAACGGCTGAGTGAGCAGCAGATGATGATGATGAAGATGCTTCTGTGGTCATGTTATCTGCACGTTATGCTGCTCTTTGATCAGATACCTGGAGGTATGCGCACATAAAGCACACACAGAAAGAATTCAAAATAAGAGCGTGCTCTGTACATTTT
The DNA here is from genome assembly GCA_015106735.1 of Paratilapia polleni. Taxonomy (NCBI): domain Eukaryota; kingdom Metazoa; phylum Chordata; class Actinopteri; order Cichliformes; family Cichlidae; genus Paratilapia; species Paratilapia polleni. The sequence continues at coordinate 5,383 of VUQI01028918.1, read as the reverse complement.
TCTCCAGCAGTAACACGTTTATCCAGATGAACTAAAACATTATTTGGAGGTCAAAGTGAAAGTGAGCACACCATTCCTGTGTTACAGCAGCCAAAACATTAAACACATCCTATAACAAAACTGCTTATATAAAGCAGAATAGCTCAACAAAATAAAGCAAAAAATATTACAAAGCAAAATAACTCAAACGGATTTTAAAATTATTAAAATACAGAAGCATAATGGAAAAAAAGGAAAATAAGGATAGAGATATGGAAAAGAACTGAAACCAACGGCTGCCTCGAAGTGAATAAATCAGTCTAAAAACTAAACGAAAACAGGATTCATCATTGGGGAATAAAATGAATAAATGTTCCTTTAATTTCCTCTGAAATCTGAAATCTCCTCTTCTTACAATGAAACAACAAACTTTTAAACCTCCACTTCATCAGCGCTTAACTACCTGTTCACCTTTGACCTCTGATGAAAATATACGCCCCACCAACCCTCATCAGCCCTCCGACTCCACTGATAACACCGAGGTTAAAGGAAAAAAGCTGATCCTCATTACAGCACAAAGAGCTCCATTTGTGCTGATGGAGGCTGATGGGGCAGTTAAAGAGCTAATGGAGGGTTGTTTTGCTAAGAGCCCTCAGGGATCATTTTATCACGGAATCTGCAGCATAATATACAGTGGATGTGGGTCGGAATAATGACCAAGGCCTCTCTGAGCATGCTCGAAAAAAAAGTCACCCGCGGAGACATTTAATCCTCTTATTTAGTCTGTCAGTCTCAGAGAGGGACGTCTCACTCTCCAACATACGGCTACAGACTGTTCCCAAAACACCGTCCACATCTCAGCGCCCACTTCTAGAAGAATGAAAACACACGTGATGTAAAACCTGATGACATGTTACTGATGCCTGAAGGGAAAACAAACACTGTAAGACAACCCTGATCATCAGATAGTCCTCCCTCATCTGTCTAACAGGCGTCTTTCAGAAAAGACTCCAAAAACGAACACAAAATGAGCATGAATGGATATTACCACAAAGAGATGGAAAACAACCAGAAAGAAACACAAAACAAAAAGAGATGAAAAAACCCACAAAGAGATGTACAAAGATAAAGCAGGGACCACAAGGGGTCCATAACAACCAACAACAGACGCACAATGACCAAAAGTCATTTAAAAAGTGCCATAAAGACACAAAACCAAAAAACAAAAAGGCAAATCAAAACAACCAAAAAGTGATGAAAACTGCAACAAATATCAACAAAGGCATGGACAGTGAGTACAAAGACACACAAAATGAACACAAAGAGAAGCAAAGCAACTAAATAGTGATACAAAATGATCACACACAGACTCACAATAGAGAAGATGTTTAATTTGTGCTGTCAGTAACAACCAGATGTCAACGTTTCCCCAAATACTGTTAATATTTGAAGTACAGTGTGCTGATGGTACCTCGGTAGAAAGTTATATTTCTATTGCACTGGAACTTTTCTCTAAATAAAGGACCTCAGTACTTCTTTCACCACCTGGAGGAGAGCACATAAATGAACATGAACACGTGTGTTTGCAGCCCGGGGGGTACGAGCCCCTTAAATCCATGCTGGCAGTCAAAACACAGCTCGGTGCTTCTGTATCCATTAAACTACCTTTTGTTATTGTTCTGTCTTTGTGAGGACCAGCTTGAGTTGTTCCTCACAAACTTAGTGCAATGGTTTAAGGTTTAGGGTTTCTAGATACTTTTCATAAAGAGCTGAGGAAGAGGAGGCTCAGCATGTGGAGAGGAAATCAGCGTGTGGGGTCCAGGGAGGTGAGCGTGTCTGAACCTGCCAACGATACAAACTTCAGAACAGTGAAAAAGATGCCAATGAAACATGAGGAAGACAAAGAGAACCTCTTTGCTGTTCCTGCTCTAAGAAACTGCAGCCTTCCTGTACAGCTCTGCGAAGCCTAATCCAAAGATTAGCTTAAGCTTCAGATGTCTTAGTTACTGAAACAGGGGGTTTAGCTTCTAAAATCACCACACAGAAACTCACAATTAACACAAAAACATATGATATTAACACGCAGTGAAGAGAAACAACTAAAAAGGGATGCAAAATGACCACAATCAGAGGCAAACGACAACTGCAAACGTTCACAAAGTGGCACAAAATGTCAACAAAGGACAGACTGACTAAAGGAAGGGATGCAAAATCACTACAGACATGCAAAAAGAACTAAATCTCAAAATGACTAAAAAAGGATGCAAAATCATCAAAGTAGCACAAAACTACAAGTAAGGCAAGAACATTGGGCCTCATTTACTAACAGTGCGTACCCACAAATCTGTGCATAAATCGTGTGTACAAACGTTTCACGCACAAATCCGTGATTTATCGATATTTTTGTACCTGAGTTTGTTTGTACTTTAGGAACAATTTAGGAACAAACGACAGCCTGGCTGCCTGAGGAAATTTAAACACAAGTCTTTAAAATGAATACTGCTACTATTACTACTACTACTACTACTACTACTACTAATTATTATTACTGCCTTTTGGTTATTGTTTACAGTTTTCCCAAACACCATCAGCCACAAAATGCTCAGAATTACAATAAAATTGTTTAAAAAATGAATGTAAAGAAAAAAAAAACTAAATGAAAGGTGTAGCCTTTAACCTTTTTAATTTAAACATATTCCAGTGTCCCGTATCTCTTATCTTAAATGATCCTTTCTTTCATTAAAAAGGCTTCTGTCATTGCTCGATGTCGTCACTTTCTTGGCACGATCCCACAGATGCTGGAGAATCTGCATTTTTTTTCATTGCAGTGAGTTTCTGATCTCCTTGTCCTCCACCTGTTTTCTTCTTTTTCTTGTGTCTGTTAGTCTTTTTCATATCAACTTTGATTCCAAATGTTACTTTACTTGAGCCACAGTGAGTGTCTCAGGGGAAATGATATTCAGCACTCCCGTTATTTCAGCCCGAGTGTTGCTTTTTACTTATTTATTTTTAACGGCCGTCACTCCCATGGAAACAGTTTGGAAAGCTGCGCCTCTTCTGGCCTCCTCCTTGGACCTCGGACACTGTTATTCAATTTGCTCCAGTCAGATTTCTCCTTCTTTTCTGCCTTAGCAGTGCAGGCTGCTCTCTTACAACATCATCACCACTTTCTGCGCTTCACCTGCAGGTAAACGTGTTTCCTTAGAGAGAGAAATGGGTGTGGGTCATTATGCAGAGAGGATGCAAATTGTATGGAGATTACACAAGCCTGTTGGTTCTGAATGATTCTGATTGACTGACATACACACAGCAGTAAAAACACAACACAACACAAACACGCTGGTGCGCACATTTCATAAATCCGACAGAAATTTTGCGTGCAAACCCATTTTTTGCGCAGGGTAAGAACGTTTCCAAGCAAATATTAGTAAATGAGGCCCAATGACTACAAAGAGAGACAAAATTATCACAAAGACCCAAAAAAGGGATGCAAAATGATGACACAGAGAAACAAATTTACCACAAGGACACACAAAACTGCAACAAAGGAAAGAGCAATGAATGAAAAAAGGGATAAAAAATTTCCACAAAGAGATGGAAAATAAGGTAATAAAGGAAATAAAAGTATTACATAAAGACATGACCACAAAGGGATGGGAAAATTACCAGATACAGAAGAAAAACAACTCAAAATGATCATAAACTGGCACAAAACTACAACATAGGGCACGAATAAGGACTAGAAAAGGACACAAAATTACCACACACTGATGCAAAACAGCTAGAATGGGATGCAAAATGACCACAAGGAAACACAAAATTACCACAAAGGGATAAAAAAATATTACCACAGACAGAAGCAAAACAAGAGAAGGGATGTAAAATAACCACAAAACTACAACAAAGGAAAGAACAATGACCGAAATTACCACAGACGTGCAACAAAGGGATGCAAAGTAATCACAAAGTGGCATAAAACTAACAAAAGAACAATGACTGCATGAAGAGATGCAAAATGACCACATACGGAAGCAAAACAACTGCAAAATGTGTTGCAAAATCACCAAAAGAATAATAAAGTAAAAGAAGTGTAACTTAAAAAGTTATCTGTATTGTTAAACTCATACAACATAATTCTAAGCATTAAATGTTGTGTTGTATTTTTTATAATTCAGTCGTAGTATGAGACCTACAAGTGTTTTACTTTCAGCAGCTGAAGCCATTACCATGGTAACAACAGAAGTTATTCAGCACTAAAGAGAGGAAAATATGATCGTACACAACAGAACTACTGCAGGACATTTCCTTTATCCATTAACCGATGGCTGGTTTGCTGATTGATTGGTGCATAAAACATAAAATAATGGTGGATAAATGTGAGCTTCAGTGTCTTGAAGCCCAAAGTGACATCATCAATGTGACAAAAAAAGAAATAAAAAAAAAATCACGAAATATTCATTTTACTCTACAATAAGAAGAAAATCAAAGGATGTGAGGTTTGAGGGGATTTCTCATCTGGACTCACCCGGTTCGGGCTGGATGGTTTCCCATCTCTCCCAGCGGGGGACTCTCGGTCGCCCCAGGGTGAGGGGAAAACACTCCTCCTCCTCTTCCTCCTCTTCCTCCCAGCTCCTCTTCGTCCTCCTTCACGTCTGGGTCTCGTGCTCTCACCTCGCAGTGAGCGCTTGCCAGTAATCCCAGCACCAGCACCAGTTCTCCCACCGCCGTCATGTCTGCTGAGTGGAGACTCGCACGACCGCCAGCTGCTTTTAAACAACTGGAGGAGAGAGAGGGAGGAGGTCACGCCTCCCGTTTCCTCTGCTGAAAGAGTGTTCAGTCACATCTTGATCTCCGTGCTCCTCTGACCAGGTCAGCTGTCGCTCCATAAACCTGCTGATCGGAGTTTCAGCTGCGACCACAGAGCGACGGTTAAAGACGTGAAAGGATCTAAACGAAGTAAAGCGACATTTATTCAGGAAGATTTTTCCATCTGCTTCATTTTGTGGTCCTTTTCTGCCACTTTGCATCTCACTGTAGTAGCTTTGTGTGTCTTTGTAGTTTTTTGTGTATTTTTTACTGCTGTTCTGGGTATTTTTACAGTTTCGTGTACTTTTGATGATGTTTGTGCTCACTGCAGTGGCTTTCTGCACTTTAACATTTGTTTCGTGTCTTTTTTAGACATTTTGCTTTATTTTGGAGATGTTCTGTCTCATTTTATTACGTTTTTGTGGTGCTTTTCTGTGTTTTTGGGACCGTTTTGTGTACTTTTACAGTCGTTTGTCTTGTTTTTGTCTCATTTTTGTGTTTTTACCTTTGTTTTTGTAGACATTTTGTTTCTCATCACAGTAACTTTGTCACTTTGGAGTTTATTTACAGGTGTTTTTTGTATTTTTGCTGTTTTCTG
>VUQI01028916.1:10884-28840 GCA_015106735.1 Paratilapia polleni | reverse complement strand
TTTTCATGAATAATAAAGCAAAAAAAAAAAAAAAAAAGAAAAAGCAAAATTAGTCTGGGTCTCAGTCTTTGTTCTGGCCAGTCACTGATACTAAATATGTGACAGGCATCTCCCAAAGCATCTTTAATGCATGTTGGCTGCATGCAGACGTAGAATTGGAACACATTTGACTGACACTTCAGAAGTCAACAAAAACACAAGAAATAAAAAAAGAAGGCAAAAGGAGGGTGATGCTTAGATATGAGAAAAGGCCAGGTTGGAGCAAGTAACAGTGTCAATCAGTATACTGAATTATTTGTAATGCAAGGGTACAAACAAACAGCCTGTTTTGGGGGAGGCTTTTAATGATGAAAAAAAAAAATCAATATCTTTCACTTTTAAATTAAAACCTAAGGTCTCTATTAGAACATGAAATGACAAATGAAATGTAAGTAAACACTGTAAAAGTGTGCAAAAAAAGGAGTTTGCACCCCCCCCCCCCTTCCCTCTCTCCCTCCATATATAATAAAATGTTCCAGTCTTGAATATTGACTTAGAGCAGAGAGTTGGTCTAGCATCCAAGTGCTGAAGTAGAATAGCAGCTTCACAGGGATTATCAGGAGGACAAACACATGCATTTGATATATAACAGGATATAGGAGCTGACAGACTTCAAAGCCTGCTACTCTCTATCTCTTACAATGCATGTGTCAACATTAGAGAGAAACGCTGAAACGAGACATTAATGCAACTTACAACTGTCACATACTTTGAAGGATAATCACTGAATTATTTTTTTTTTTATAAATATAATTTTTTCCCATATGGATTAAGATATGCTCAGAACCCCTTGACTAATCCCCATGTATTAAATATCTCTACATGCAAATTATGCAGCTAAACTATAGTTGTTGGTCATGTTGACTAAGTGCAGTGGTTGTAATGGGTAATACCGAATGCCAGCACGTGCAGTCAAAGGAAAGGCAAAGTGCGTTCCACATCGACTTGGATTAAAGCATAGAGGGATAAATACTCAGCCACACACTAAACGTGTAATCTTGTAAAGATTCTCATCTGCATAGGTAGAGCTACGCCCAAATCCTGCTTTCCATGCTCTCCTCCTATTACTGAGAAAATGATACCAAGCCCTGCAGAAAATGCTAAAGTAATCTTGTGAATAAACTGTTTTAAAGAATTTAAGGTTTACTTCTTGGTTCAGAATAATACAATTCCGTGACAGTACAAAACATTTTCCAGCAAGGTGAAAGCACTGGTGAAACATTTGCGGTACCTGAGAGAGTCAGACTCAGTGTCAGAATATCTTTTCCAGTGGTTTTACTTTAACCTCCTGGGGCTCTCTTCAATCAGTCTCCTAATTGTCTGATTATCGTGCTGATTCTAAGCAAAATACATTGCAGGGAGCCATGAAATCAACAGCATCTGGCTCCGTCAATGGAAATAATTTCCCCCTTTTTATGATGATTATATTGTTTTGAGCAGCCTTCAGCCCACGGCATGTTTATAGCATTGCAGCATTTAACAGGATGGGTTATGCAGCAGATGCAGCCACACAGATTTTGGCAGAATGCATGCTTGACTGTCTATATACATTTATAAGCACATGCAATTGTGTTTCAGTATGATTCTATTAATGCAATACTTTGGATTACATTATCCAAGTTAGGTTCACGTACCAAGCATGCCAAACCAAATGTCTCTGCAATAATTTTAAAGGATAAGGCTGGCAATATTCAATATTTTTCTGACAACAAATCCAGTGAAAGGTAAACTGATTGTAATTTAATTTGGTCCTGTACTGTAAAGCAGTTTTTGTAAAGCCAAAAGCCCTGATGGGCAAGGCATGTTTATTTAAATACCATTGAATAAAACAAACAAAGTGATATTACATAAAGTTATATCACATTACAAATTATTATTATATAGACTCCCATGTTAAAATCCCCAGCTAGACAGCATTAAAAAACATATTTACCGCCCGGGACAAAAACAAGTTATGGATAGTTTTTCCCCTCCATAACAACTCTAGAGTGGGAGAATTATTTGTTGTTTTAAACTCTATTTGGATACTGGTAAGGCTTAAAGCTAGGGGTGTGGCTGCTTTGCTACACAGGTACACAAATAGAGGTGCTGATCATTGTCTACTATGCTTACTATTGCTATTCTGAGTAACTGAACTGGACCTCTTGACCATGTTTGTACTGTTGGTGCCTTCTGGAGGATTTAAATAAAATTACCTGACCAATAATTTGTCCTGCTGTGAGGCAGAAACCAGTTTGTGTGCTTCGCTTTTGCTTAGTGAAATTCTGGTAATTAGTACTAAGTACAGAAAAATAAAATACTAGACATGTGTCTGTGTGTTGCACCTAGGGATGTCAAAATACCAGAAATGTAGTATTCCAATACCAGTAGAATTATACCCAACTCACCATGGTGATGGCAGAACATTTATTTAAAATGTTAACATTAAATTTTGAATAAAATGTTAGGATGGTTGCTGAGTATCCTATTAAACTTACTGCAAGGTATAATGGACTGGTACTTATATAGCGCTTTTCTACTCAGTTTAGCGCTTTTCTACTACTACTCATAATGTTAGTAGTTACATTACATTAGCCATTGCAAACATTTTAGTCTAAGGAAAATAGTTGTTTTCACAATGGCAATGCCAGCTGTCTTAAACAAACTGGTAAAGTGTATTTCAGGATAACAACGCAAAGTACTTCTATAACCGACTCTTACTGCCTTTTTTTATCAACAAGTTGGGGCAGAGTAATCGTGGCAGCTGCAGTAGTTTCCGTCTTCCATGTGTAGTTTTTCCTTTGCCTGTAGTTCGTCTTCTCCTTCTTCTTCTTCTTGTTCTCCTTCTTCTTCTCCAGCATTTAAAGACAGACCAGAACATTTGTAAGCGTATGCTCCCCCCGTCAGCTCTGGAAGAATTGCAGCATTGGTACATATGCAATAGTACTTGTTTTCTTAGTACCATATGTACAGTAGGCAGCGTTTTTAAAATTTTGGTATCAAAGGGTAGGATAAGTATTGGTTCTGGCGACATCTGGTTGCACCTGTACAGTTCACGAATACCTCCCTCCTTTTGACATCAGCCCAATATCCCCAGTGGTACTTGAACCTTTACATACTTTTTCTTTTACTTTTGATCTCTCTAAACTTCAGACAGTTTGAAAGAATGTCTCTGTCTCCTCTTTTATTCATGGAAACTGGGAAACTCAATCGCAGTGACTCAACTGGCCATGTAAACAACTCAAATTTAATAAGACCTTAGCAGAGCCAACAGTTCTTGCACGTAATCACACCCACTGATGACACTGCAGGAGATGAAACACTTTAAAACACAGAAAGATAAAATAAAATGACAGACCGATAGGGAGGGAGAGATGTTGGAAAAAGAAGAAGAGATGCACCTCAATTCAGTACGGCAGAGATGGAAAAGAGGCGCCTGTCGCCTGCTGCTAATGGCTAATGTTTTGGCCTCCTGCTGAGAGCTCACCCACTGGATTCGATTTCACAGCATCAACTTTCTGTCTATGTCAAACACCAGACAGCAGAACACAGGGGCGGGTCAAAACACATATCAGTGAACTACTGTTCTATCCTCAGAACAAAAAGGGCCAGCCAGAGAGCGACCGGCACAGCAAAAGAGACTCTTGACTTGTCACCTCACAGAGGAGAGAAATACAAACATTTTCCACCAGTTTACGGGGCCTGTTTGTTGCCTGTAGTCTCATGCAATTTTACACTGAGCTGAAGAAAGTAAACAAGAGGGCTGAAGTGAGTACAGGAAAACAAGCAACAGAGAAAAATTAGTGACACAGCAATATGTGATTATGTGAAATCAGACTGAAACACTGCTGTGAAATGTTCCTGAGGCCTGAACATAATTTTATTTTATGTTTCTGCTGCTTTTGTTGATTCAGAAGGGGCTCTCAATAAATTCATGTTAATGGATGTTTAAAGGAAGGCAATTTAATGGCATATTTGTCACTAATGGGTGCAATGCGCGGTCTAGTCTCTTTTCTAGAACAATTAGAAAATCTGCAAGAGGGGAAAGGCAACAATATAAGCAGCCAGGCAACATACACTTATCTATCTTCAAATAGTTTATTATTCTAATTATGATGTTCTAGCTAGACTTTTAATATCTCCTGGTGTTTTGTACTTCTCGCTTCTGTAAGTTCAATAAGGAACTGTCTCTAATCCTCTAGGTGATATGGGCTAATCTTGCTGCTCTGTTTTCGGCGTCACTTCTGTTTTCCCATGCTGTCAACGCCACTTCTCTTGTCCAATAATCTATCTGCCCATGTGCTTCACCTTCCCTTTAGACCATCTATCGTGCATCCCTCATCCTCCCCACCTCTGCCTCATCCGTCTACAGTCAAGTCACTATTTCCTACCTTTATCTGGGATTCTGCTCTATGATGTCACTTCTCATCTGAGTCTAACCTCCAAAATACTTACATTTTGCAAGCACATTTTTGCAATTAAATATTAATCTTTAGTTCAAAATGATCTCTCCTTGTTAAATTGTTATTGTGGGCAATGTTGCAAATCAGTGTGATAGATTTCCCAAACTTTATATGATTTCTGCATTGATGTCATTAACTACCTTGCTTTGTTAGACCTCTTGCCTTGTTACTTTATCTAAAATGGCTTTCTCAGTTGATTTTCCAGAAATATTCCGATCAAAATACATATCTTACCACAATGTAAAATTGAACATACCATAACAGAAATTTATGTTAAATCCAACACACTAACTCAGGAGTGGGTTTTGAGATATGTAAGCATTGTTTTATAGAACACAGAGTTTCTGAAGCTGAATTACATTTTAAGTCCAAAGGGAGTCAGGTTTAGGCACCCACATGTTGGCCTACAGAGTTGTTTTATTCATTTTCTTCTATTCCTTAACTCCAGGGTGCATGTGTTGCTTTTATTTGTGTCAAATTGCGGTATTTTACATCAACCTAGGCAATGAGTTTGCATCCATATGTATAATTTTTTTTTTTTAAATAAATGTACTTTGTATGTACCACATAGAAATGTTATTATTTTACAATATGGATTTGTAGTATTTCATCCATTCTTTTGTTTTCTTAACTGCTTGGGCATCCCAGCTGACATAGGACAATTTTGTAGATGTTGATTAATATAATTTATGGATTAAAAAAAAAAAACTCATCATAAAGTTTTTAACTATTCTTTGTTTTGTTCTTTGTAACTGAAGACCATGTAGGAAGCCCAGCTGTTCAGAATTTGTCCATTTAATGATTTATTGTGAATGCATGTAACGCAATTTTCCTAATTATTACCATAAAGAAATGTTTCATTCACTAATGAAAAGTTACTTTTATGAAAACTGTAAAAACAGATTTGATTGATCTGTACCAGCTCTAAAAATAACCACTATTTACCTAGAGCCTATTGGGTCATTTGACCCAGCTCATTGTTGATGAAAGAAAAGAGATTAGTCTGATCAGCTTCACAAGCGGTGCAATCCTCTGAATGTGTGGCACACCCTGGAGGTTCCATGAAATTGGAGACAAATAGGCTGTAGAGAGATGCCAGGAATTCAGAGGTTTACCCAAGCTGTAATATTTCCACAATGCTATCTTACTAGAGTATACAGGAAATCATGTTTGAATGGACTGCTTTAATGGTTAGTTTTTCTACACAAAGATTTTTTTTTTTTGTTCCAATCAGCACCAACCAGTCTTGATTTATTAGAGGTTATATCCACACAGCTTTAGCTACCCTGCAATATTACAGTTTTTCTGTTACAGCAAGTGTTGCCCAGGTGTTGGTCTTGCTCAAGAGCACATTGAGAGTTGTTGTTGAGTAAGAACAACATCTTGTCCATCTAGTCAGAAATGTGTCCTGCAATTCAGACAGGCAACCCACATTGCAAATCACACACTTCTCTAACGTCCCAGCTTTCCCAAAATTCCATGACCCCTAAGGACAAAACACCAATATTAAGGGAAATAGGAAGTCCAGAAATGCAACAAATACCAAAATACAGGGAACTGCTACACTGGAAGTGCTTTAACTTCCTTTTCCCAAACATTCTGCATTAGTGTGTGTACTTTTACTGATATTTTCTCCTTCAAGTTAACTTGAGCACATATTCCAGCACCTGCAAGAATCAACTTTGATCACATTACATACCCCAAGGATGGTCGGCAGAAAACAGCCCCAATATCATATATTAATCATGAGTTGGTTCTGTAGATAACATTTCCCTCAACTCATCTTGTCAAATCAAGATCTGAAGAACTGAGGATCAGCTCTCTCTTTCTTCTCGCCTAAAATGATGAGAGCAAGAGTAATTTAACTTTCAGACAGTACAACTGACTAACATTTTAAATGAAAGTTTGTGAAAAAAGTCAGACACACTTCAGCTGTGGAGTGTGAGGCAAGTAAAGCCCTCAGTGTACACAGTGCAGGAAACACCGAACTGCAGAGTAGCTACAATTAGGCATTGGCAAGCTTGAAAAGGTAGGACATTGTAAACATTCCTGCATATATTTTCTCTCTCATGCACATAGCAAATGCGGAAAGACAACAGACAAATGCTCCAACCTTGCATTTCAATCTTTTTCCAACACTTGTGGGTAATTAAAAGCAATAAGCAGCAGGTTTTTAAACACAGATTAGGCCTGAAGGTAATTAGGCCCATTGCAATAATGACTCCCACTGAGTCATGTAGGGAGGATGGTGTGTCAGTCACCCCCTCCCACCATTTCTCCCAAAGTCAACAGCAACTTGTCCTTCTAGTAAACAACCCTCCAAACACCATCTGTCCTAACCCTTAGCTTTGATTACCTCAGACCCAAAATGCACCATTTCTCACTTGGCTTGGCAAGGCAAAGATTGGCAAAATGAGTATGAGAATTAGATTAGCCTTTGTCTCCCTTAACAGAAGTTTGTCTTTGGCATTCAAGAGAACACAGTGAGCATAGCTGCACACATGTACAATCATGCACAATGTCTCCCTCTGCTCTCTTCTGTTTCTCCTCACCCCAACCGGTCACGGCAGATGGCTGCCCCTCCCTGAGCCTGGTTCTGCCGGAGGTTTCTTCCTGTTAAAAGGGAGTTTTTCCTTCCCACTGTTGCCAAGTGCTTACTCATAGGGGGTCGTCTGACTGTTGGGGTTTTCTGCCCAATATTGTAGGGTCTTTACCCTAAAATATAAAGCGCCTTGAGGCAACTGTTGTTGTGATTTGGTGCTGTATAAATAAAATTGAATTGAATTGAATTGAATCAAACTACATATCACAACCAGATCTGTAAACATCAAACCACATGCATACAACATGACATCTTACACAAAGATATTTCACCAATGCCCTACATCAAAATACAGCACAGATGCCATGAATCAAATACAAGCAGCAATCTCTGGGGGTGAAAAATAAAACCAATGCAAAGTACTACAAAGTATTCAAACTATTTTAAAGCTTAAAGTTATCAATAATTAAGGCTGTGGCCGCGCTGAGTGACAGGTGAATGCTGTTTCACCATGTCGTAATAAAAGACATTCACTTCCTACGTTTATGTTACAGTGTGTGTTTATAAGTACATTATAAGTACACTGTTTTAAGCTTAATTTCACTTCTGAAAATTAGCAAACCATTCTGATAATAATGACTACTGCAGATAGTCAGCGCTGGTAGTAGATGATAACTCTCATTCAAAAATGGTCACGTCAAAAAATAAGTCTTTATCAAATACAGCAGAGATGCCCTACACTGTATTACATGTTTCTCCAAATAAGAGCCATAACACACACACAAAACGTGTAGTTCTTCAAGGCCTGAAATGGTTTCATCTCAAGTCAACAAGTTAAACAACCTTAATTATATCTGTGAAGCAGGACTTCTTCCACAGACTTTTTTTTCCTTTTTTTTTTTTTCTTGGTGTCAAATTAGAAAACATGCCCACACTATATGTTGTTTGGCTGCTTAATGAGAGTTGGGCGGAAGACAGAAAATGTCCCATCTGTTGTGTGTTTAATGGTTGGATTTCTTGAGCTCCCATCATACAGGAGGATTGCCAGGATGGAGTAGACAGCACCCATCTGCTGGCCACTGCAGGGAAAAAACACAGTTTTTCAACTCGCATCATCCTCATGTCTGTTCACTTTGAGTGCAGCAAAACACTCAGGCAGAGGTCTATCAAAATTATGCACATAGAATACAGCAGACTGCCAAATACTTGAATGTTGGACTACATCTTGTCAATGAGCTAATTAATTAATTTATTAGGTTATCAGGGGAAAATAAAAATTGCTCATATTTCTAAGCAACTAAAGTGGCATCTTCAGGTAGCTTGTGTGACCAACAATGAAAAGAAAGATATGGTAATAAAAAGATGCAGATTTATTTATTTATTTATTTATTTTTAAGTGAAAAGTAGAACCCGACCGATATATATGGCAGGCTGATGTTATCGGCCAATATTAGCTGCCAATATATTGGTATCTGTATTTTTAATAAATAAATAAAAATTTTAAAAAGTAAATAAGAGACAGGAGAAACACCATTCAACTATGTTATGAGTGTTGACTTTGCATAGCTTGTCCACCAGAGGGCACTCTGCAACTTCCCTGTTGGCAACACATGTTTGGAATTCCACAAACACAACAACTAGCTGATCCAAGCAGAGCATAAACAAGTAATCCACGACTTGCAACAATAAAACATGTTTATTTCAAAACTGCAACTTTATACTATCTTATTAAGGACTCATAAATAACTACATATAACAAATGTTAGGGAAATCTGTTTATGTTTCATGTGTCTGAAAGAAAAATAAATATCGGCCAGTATATCGGATTTTTAAATCACCAAATATCAGTAACAGTCTTAAAAATCCTATATTGGTCGGGCTCTAGTGAAAAGCAAAGAAATCGTTACATTTGAGTAGGTGGAACAAGCAAATACCATTATGTCCCATAAAATAATAACTGATCAATACTTAATCACTTTCTGTCTGTTGAATGATCAGTTCATTATTACCGTGCTATTTTTCAATCACTTCTGTAATGTAGCTGCACTTGATACATTTTTTTTTTCATTGTATAAAAACAGAGAAAAATGACACAAAAGGTCACCTTCAGTTCTGACTTCTGGTAGTGGTAAAAAAATAAATAAATAAAACTAATACTTGAATTCTTACAATAGGTTCTCATTACTGATCAAAAACTTTCATTCGTAAATTTAGCACTACAAGAACAAAAGCTGGAAAAAAGAGAACTGCTAACAAGCAAACATGGATTAAAACAATGCAGGTTAAAAATTCTTCTTAAAGTGAACTAAATAAGAATGAAATTAATTCAGTGCAAAATTGCAATACTACAGGTTTGAGTTAGAAATATTAGATGTTATAAACTTTCAAAAAACCCTACAGTGAACCTCTGCACACATTAACTCATTCTTAAGTAAAATAAAGCACAAATAGCCATTAATGATCACATTTAATAGCTAGTAGCTAGATCAACATATGTTTGAGCAATTGGTCATATATTAACCCAGTATGCCAGTTACATAATTTGTTGATCAATTTTCCATCAATTGGCTAGTCATTGTAGCGCTAGCTGAATGAACAGAATGCTTCTGGGATTTAAGTCAAATAGAACAAGAGAAAAAGACACTAGGTGGATTCAGGCTGGAAATGTATTCATATCACCTACAGCACTTGG
Source organism: Paratilapia polleni (assembly GCA_015106735.1). Classification (NCBI taxonomy): domain Eukaryota; kingdom Metazoa; phylum Chordata; class Actinopteri; order Cichliformes; family Cichlidae; genus Paratilapia; species Paratilapia polleni. Next base: position 19,125 of record VUQI01028916.1, on the reverse strand, counting down.
TTCTCTTCATGTCTGAGGAGTCTAAATTCAGGTTGAAGCTACTGGAGTTTGGCAGGCTTCACTGTTTCACACATGCTAAAACACACAGAGCAGGTGGGTTTTACAACAAGGAAGGTGTCTGTGCTCTCATCCACAAAGTAGGGCTGAGGCTATTCACATTAGCATTTCATACACAGATAAGTTTGCTTTCTTGCTGCCAGGTAGATTCCCTCATGAGAGGATGAAGTGCGAGAGATTTGGGGGTTTCGCAGATGCTTGCCGCACTGCTTTTCAAGTGCCCACAGAGACTAGTGGGGAGGGTGTTAGGAGCATCAACAGACAAATGTGCCACCTCATCATCCAAATAAAGAATAAGCTGGTGATGCAGACGGCAGAGACGGTGAAAGGAAAGAATAGTCATGGAAAAGTGTAAGGAGGTGTACAGTAGGCTGTGTGGGCAGAGGGGGGCAGTAGTGGTTTCTTTTTTTTATTAAATGCATATAATTTTCAGTACTGTCAAAAAATAAACTTACTGCAAAACCATTAAAAAGAGTCTAGCATTGATTAATTAGAAACAATGCTTTCAAAGGATTGAGATTTGATTCACTCATAATTTATTTTCTCTGAATAACTAGTGTGGTTTCCTAGATTATGACTCATTAAGTTTTCCTTTTATTGTTCCTCCAGCAACTCCTTTTTCACTGATTAGAGATCTGAAATGTTTCATTTTTGCTCCACCTCCCTGTACACATGGTTTAATGCAGTTTGCCATGTGTTAAGGCAACCTGAATCCCTTTTTTGAGTTTAAAAAACACTGACTCTAGTGCTTAGTGGTTAGAGATGCTGCCTCACAGCAAGAAGGTCCTGGGTTCAAATCCACCATTGGGGCCTTTCTGTGTGGAGTCTGCATGTTGTTGTTGTGATTCTAAATTGGCTGTAGGTGTGAATGTAAGCATGAAGGGTCTGTCTCTGTGTTAGACTTGCAACCTGTCCATACAGGGTGTAGCCTCTTCCCCTATAACAGCTGGGATAGGGTCCAGCCCCCCATGACCCTGTACTGGATAAGTGGAACAAGATGGATGGATAGTGCTCAGTATAGCCTGTACCGTAAGATTTGAATAATACCACCTACTGGATTATCACTGCTATTATTGACTTTACCCAGACCCCATGTTGATGTCTTCAGATCTTGTTATGTGCTCAAATTTTGCAAATTAGATTTCTTATAATTTGTGATCCATTCAACAAATCAGTGAAAACATCTAATGTGGCGTCATGTTCCAAAAGCAATTTCTATTGCACAAAAATCTGGATCTGGGTTTTAATACATTCATGCAACAGAATAGCAGGTTGCTCTTTATAGAGAAATTAGTGGCACTTAGTGCAATGCAACAAATATTACAGTATAAAATGTCACTTAAGAATGCATATAAACCTGAAAAAAACACTCACATCAACTGGATGTCAAGCTGAAAATTTGCTCTTGGCATAGTTGACTTATTCAGGCACACTGAGATTAATTTCAATGCATGGAGAGACATTTGACACTTTGGCACATGGTTTGACAGTTTGGCAACAGTTTACTAGCTCACAAGTGCAGTGTTTTTGCTGCAGAAGCAGGCAGATGTTACAAAATGGATGGTTCAATCACGAGTCTAAAGACTACAGTTTGATTACACACCATGCAACTTGGCTGGAGAGCTAACAGCAATGGCAGCGATACCAGTACAGTTGGTGTTGTAACAGTATGAATTTAGCAATATTTCTGTTATTTCAGAAATATCAAGTTTAAGTACTTTATATTGTAAAGTCTAAGGCATAAATTGGGATAAAGAGGAAGGTTAACACCATTCTTGTTCTTATGCCAGTTCTGACACACAAGTTTTAATCTACATACTGTAAAACTCTTCTAAAAGGTGATGCTGGAGTAAAATTTCAGTTTCAGTAGATTTTGGCAAACTGCTGTTTTCTAAAACTTGGAATCAAGTTTAACCATTTCCAGAAGTACTCAAGTGGTGTTAAAATTCCAAGTGTTATCTTAACTCTAGTGGACAGCCTCCCTTGGCTCCTTTCTCATCTGTCTCAGGTCTGTGAATCAGTATGGATGCCCTGTCCATCTCCCACCTCGCCCTCTCACTCTCACTCTCATAAAGCATTGACATGGTCCAATTAACATCTCTTTCACATGCCAGACTTGCACGTGAAGGTTGAACAGGTCTGACAGGCGCAGAGCGCACTGATGTTTTATCAGCGCCACACACCAGGGTTTCTCTGCACTGTGACACAGACAACTTACTGACTTGACTCTGTCAGCTCACTACATAGCTTCTGAATTAGTCTATATTCCACCCATCTAGCCATCACTCCATTTTCTACCTCTTATTCAGGTCCAGGTCGAGGGGAGAAGCAGCCAAAGCTGAGCCGCTGAGACCTCCTTTTCTCCTGCAATCTCCTCTAGCCCTTCCTTAGAGACACCAACACGTTCCCAAGCCAGTTGAGACAACCTCTCCAGTGTTTCTTGGGTCTGCCATGAGGTCTCCTCCCAGTTGGACATCCCCAACACACCTCACCTGTGTTGAATTGCCTGAATCTTGAATTGCCTCAAGTGTCTCTTTTCAGTGAGGAGGAACAGAAGCTGTACTCTGAGCCCTTCCTCAATGACTCAGCTCCTTGTCCTAGGTTATAGAATGAGTCCATGCACCCTTCAAAAGCATCATGATATCATGGGGATAGCTATAAATAGCACACAATTTTGGGGATATTTCAAATATAATGTCTACATATTTAAAATTTTTGCATCAATGGGATGTACCAATTTTACAATTGTGGTCTGTTACTTAAAATAACAATATAGCAGATGGCTGATGGTTTGTTTTTTTTTTAATTTGTTTATTTTGTTTTTGCTTTTGTTCCCCCACTTGTTCCATGGAAATGTCTTTGACCTTTTCTTTTTATGACACTATCTTTGAACATTTAGCATGAGCAAAACTGATGTGACACAACAGCTAAACATTGGACACTGCCACTGGTAAATGTCATCTTATTTGAAGAAAGGCTGAAGGCAGTCAACATACTGATACTGATCTTTGTAACATATATTGATGCATTTCTAATTTTAAGATCAGGCCTATGATCAAAGTCAGGGTTAGGGTGTTGTTCTTTGTGTAAAACAATGTACGAAAAAGAAAAAAGGGACAGAGTGGCAAAACAAAAAAATGACATCATGATATCAGTCTGTCAATAGGGGCTTATATCTATCATCTTTTTGTTTTGGTCACTCTTCCCCACAGCTCGTGACCATAGGGTGAGGGTGTGAATCTAGATAAATCATCCGCTTTGCCTTTTGGCTCTGCTCTCTTTTTAACGCAACAGACCAGTACAGTATCTACATAACTGCAGACTGCACAGATCCGTCAGTCTGTCGCCCCATTCTTCGCCTGCATGCTTGTGAACATGACCCTGAGGTACTTGAACTCCTCTACTTGAAGCGACAACTCACCCCCAACTCGTGCCTAGTCCATATTCTGTATAAAGTATTATCTGTAGGCTGTGAATGCAATGCCCCCCCAGGTGCAGATGTACAATAAGATAAACAATTCTACTGAAATATACTATAGATGATGGATTTTATTCCATAAAGTCTTATTAAGGCTACCAAATCTTAAAACGTCTTCAGATGTGTTGTATAATTAGTGAAAGCTTTTTTTCATTAGCACTCAGAGGTTTAATACCAATTTGTGAAATACTGGAATGAATAAATGTGCATAAATGGTGTTTAACTGTTCTTGAGCATAATGCTAAATATCTGCCACTTTAATCTGTGTAAATTCCTAAGTACAAAAGTGTTAGCAAAAAGCCTAGAAGCTCAGAATGTAAATCTAGATAGGAATAAGTACAATAAAGGATGTACCCAGGTGAACAAAATGCAGCTCCACCACGGAAGCTGAAACATACTGAATGTGACCAAAAGGCATACCCACCACCCCAACACACTCAAGCAGAGAACAAAATAAAATACTCTGAGGCAGCCCTCAGGATCCCAGGCAAAAACGCACAGCGATTACATAATGACAGTTCATCCTTAAGAGCTATTTAAAAAAGGGAAAGTCTCTGAACAAACACTCACAAATGTGAAATGGAAATCCAACCCCTCTAATAGTACATTAAGTATTCATGCAGCACATTGGCAATCAAATGGCTCTGTTTTCCTGGCTGGCAAAGTCATTCTTCCAATAAAACACTGGACAAATATTCAGACAAAATACTCTCATACATCCTATTGCAGAGCCTTTTTTCCCTCTTTTACAGGACACTTCAGTTTTCATTCATTTATATTTTACATCATACATTTTAGTCTTCGTTTCAATAAAGCATTGTGCCAAAACTGATGGCACAGATGTATTGTTTTTATGTAATTCACATCAATGGCACTATGCTAAATCTGGCTCAATACAAAGCCTTTCTACATGTAGGAGAGACCAGTGTTTCAACTAAATCCTTGAAAGGCATTTTGCAGTGCTTAGAGAGCTGTGAGCTGTGGCTTTTGTCTGTGGAGAGGGGGAAAAAAAACTGGGCTCCTGTTAACTTTCAGCAATCTGCCTAGATTGGACGAGTCACTTTGAGGATCCTCAAGTTTAAAAAACATGCAGAAATTTCATATTATACCCTGAAAACAAATGTGGGATCATTGAAAAACTCCTCCAAACTTGTTCCTTTAATGAGACACCCTATTTATTCATTAATTTATTTTAGCCAAATAGGGACAGGTTTATCATTCACTTTGTGTTACTGAGATACCACAATGCTATGGTCTACATGCTTACCAACGATCAAATTTCCTTTTATAGTGGTGAGTGCTTTATAAGGAAATGCTTTACTGCCCATTCGTCACTGACAGTGAGAGTAGGAAGTGAATCATTCTAATGTTGCTCTCGCCCATACAGAAGATACCCATAGTGCAATAATGTCAGCATGATGCAGACTGCTCTGAGTTCCACAGTATGCAATGAAACTCTAAATCAAAATACAGGAAACATTAGATGGCAACTGACCCAAAATGGAGAGTTAAAAGTATAAGAACTGATTCAATCTCTTTCTAGTGGTATTGATGAGCCAGCTAAGTGTTCTTTGGCTTTGCTGACTGACTGATTTTCCTGTCTTCTAAGAAAAAGAAGATTATTCCTCCAAGATTACTTGACCTGAAGGAATACCATGTAGACCAAACCAAATCAGTCGATCTAGGTCTTGGAAAACACCTTGTCTTAGCCCACACTGCTTACCTAACTGTGCATAATAGCAACCCCACTGGTCTGAACAGGGAGACATTGAAACTTTAGCAGAAGGTGTTTAACTACATGGTAAATGTAGGAACTTACCTTAAGAGAATAATCCCACTAAAAAACAGAAAAAAAAAAATAAATATATATATATATATATATATATATATATATATATATATATATATATACAGTATATATATACTGTATATATGGAATATGTACCTATGTACCAGACTGCATGATATCCTTCACCCATTTAAACAATTTTCTAAGAATTTTACAAAGAAATAACGTTTCACTGTACACTGAAAAAGCAGCGATGAAAGATTGTTGTGTGATTAATTTTTTTCACCTTGTTACAAATGAAATACAGAGCGATCATTTTCAGTGACATCTTCATCAAAATTGTAAGGGTGTCCACTGGATTCTCTGTGATTTCCTTCACTCCTTTTTCCCCTCTGATAGCTATTTCTTTTTGTTTAACTCATTTCAAATTAAAGAAAGCTGTCCCTGCCAGGACTTTAAAATACAATGTTTAGTGCATGATTAATTCTAAATTTGAGGACTCATTTTGGAGTGTATGCATACATTCCTATTAAGGCGCCATATCTCGTAAGTTTAACAACAAAATCCCCTACATCATTTAACACTGCAAGCCACTAACATCGCACTGCTGCATTCGAAGCAGGGGATTATTTTACCATCCTGGATTTAGAAGAAGATTGCATTACTGACAAGACTCATCAACACTTGCTTTATCAAAGCTGTAATTCTTACTTGAATTAAGTTCCTATATTTAATGTGCTATTGAGCAGACATAGGCAGAGTATGACCACCTTTTGTTTGCTTTCTGGGAAGAGATTGCTTGGAGGAAAGCATGATTCATCTTTTGAATGACCTTTTTTGAATGTGTTGTTGGTGCAGTGTTCTTATTCCTGTCTATTCTGCTAGTGATATGACAGAACCTTGGTGCTCAGGCAGACAAACTTATCAAAAAATGATCAAAACATTGCCTTTCAGAGTTCTTTGGCAGAGTTGTCTGTGGTTAGCAGGGGGTAGCTCAATGTAGTTTTGCTATAATTTGAGTGTGTGTTCTAAAATTGCGCCTAGTTCAACAGTTATTTTGTAGAGTTGTAACTTGCTGCCATGCTGAGAGTTTAAGATGCCTGCTGTGCTACATACACAATTTAATGAGTGACTGATAATTGCACAATTGTTCACACTTCAGCTGACACTTGACTTCATGGTAATGTTTGCATAACTGGTGTCAAACAAGGATTCCAGTGATTAACATGTTCACTTTGGCCTTTATGCATTTATCACAATATGCACCATATACATTATACACTGTGTGCTATTCAAACACTTAAGCCTGATTGTAAATGTAACTGGCATCATTCTGTTTTGACTGAATGGGGCAATTAGCTCTGGGACACTTTAAATCAAAAAATCTTCCATTACGCTATATAACTGTATATCAACCAAGAGTGTTTAATGAAGTCCAGTCAGGCTACTGTCAGTTTAGTACATCTGCGTTTCATCTTGGATTATTACCAGGCAGGTGATGATCTGTATATATTGTGCCACTCCATCTTTTTTTTATAGATGCATCCTACATTATCATCTGGTCTGTTGATTGCTGGAATTACATGATTTGTGTGTGTGTGTGTGTGTTTTAGAAAATCCATTTAACTGCAGAGTTGAGACAATCATTCAATGAACTGATTATCTCGAAAATCAGTCCATCACAAATTGTATAATTTAATATCTGAGCCATGCTACCAGGTAAAAATAGCTGTGCGGAGGTCCATGTAAACATTGTAGATGTAATATCTTAGTCAGACTGACTAAGCAATTTTAGCGTCTCTGTCATCACAAAAATAATCAGCCCCAGTTCTGCTCTTCTTTAGCTTTAGCTCCTTTTTTTTTAATGTGTTTCATTTTTTGCTAGTGCAGCTGGTGGGTTATGTTTTGCATATGTTGCCATGCTATTCCAGACTCTTCCACCTGCCAGATTAAATTGGGCAGATGACCAGTACATTTCAGATTCAAGCACCAACTCTTAAGGCCTCTTCAGAACTCAGTCAGCTGCCTCGTTTTGCTTTGACAGCATGCATGGAAGTGATGATAAAGTTAACACTCACCGTGTTCTGTTCTGGCTTTCATTTTAACTTGACTTTGGTAGTTGTGCTAGTTAATTCAAACCTTAGGTCAGTAATTGTGTGGTGCTCCTGTAACATCTTCTGACAAATGTTGGAAAAATAGGTGATAATGGCTTATACAGTCAAACACAGAGAGATAAGACTGACATGATAGAGCATAGTTCTGCAGGAGGCCTTCAAAGGCTGATGTATTCATTGCATGAAATGAATGCAAGTATGTGGTGCATTTTACATATTGAAGGTCAGTATTGTCACTAGATTCCTGGTGTTCAATCTGGTGCTGAAACTAATCAATGAAGTTTGATGATTGATTGATTATTTATTGGAGTCGTTTAATATCAAACATTAGCTGGTAAAAGGTTCCTAAATGTGTACCTTTAGTGATTTTGTACCCTGGGATATTGTTATGGACATTTTTAGTCATCTCTGACATGCTATCAGCTACACACCTAACCAGTTGTCTGACAGATTAACTGGTTAAAAAAAAAGTGCTAATTTGTTTTTTTCCTAATCAAGTCCATAAGGTTAAATAAGATCTAGGCTGTAATCCACTGGAATTGTATCCACTATGAGTGTTCCCAGGCCCCAAATGAATAAATAAAAAATTAAATTCTTACTCAGCACAACACAAGATTTTTCTCTACATCAATGTCAGAACTCAAACAGCAGCAACCAGACGGTTCATAATAAAGCCATTCAGTATTCTTGCTATGACGCAAACATCATCCTTTACCCAAACACTTTAGCCCTAAACATGCTGCTGAATGACATGCCACTTGGCATCTTTTTTTTTTTTTTTTTTTTACACCATTTTAAAAAAA
>VUQI01028916.1:0-10864 GCA_015106735.1 Paratilapia polleni | reverse complement strand
TTCCCCCCTGGCCTTTTTTTTTTTTTTTTTTTTTTACACATTTGCAAACACATCAGAGAGGTGAGGATCTTCAAAAGATGCAATGCAAGACTGGCAGCCATACAAATTCTGTGCTTACCAGAAGCCAATCAGCGCAATATTAACGGGGACAGCTAAGCAACTGACACTTGCCTTACGAATCTTTTTACAGACACACACGACTGTCAAAGCATTTCACAGAATTCAGATAACTGAGGGATTCACTCAAAATGCGCCTTTATTTCTCTCTCTCTCTCTACGGAGAGATGGGGTCTGGTGCAGAAACAGAAAGCTCTACTTAGAGAAGCTGCAGTCAATGAGTGGACTCTTGTTTCCTGCAGTGCGCGTAAATTTCAGTCTGGCTACACTGGTGCGGCACACGCATCAGAGGTATCGGATAGCCTCCAACTCCCACTCTGTTATAGCAGCCTGTCCATCATTCATAACTCCACCGAGGCGTTGTGTGAAACAACACCCCGGGAGAAAAGACCGAAGCGCCTCAGAGCCAAATAACACTCATGATAACCGAAAAATGACGTGCGCGCACTCTTTTACTTTTCCCCCTCATGTCTGTTTCTTTCTGCCTGATGCACAATTTCACGCGGGGTGCAAAGGCAAACGCGCGCACAGTCAAACTCTCGGCTTAGAAGCGCGTGCTCACGCGCGCAAGACCCCCAGGCAATTTATTTACCAGGTCTATGAAGCACAACACAGTCTACGCGGAGGCACACGCACGGCACTGAGAATCAAACGCACACATGCGAATGACAACTTAAAATAGGTTAGACAGCGGAAAAAGCAAAGAAACTTATTTTTCTCTCTTACCTGTCCACGCGCACCCCCCGAACGCACATGACAGCTGATTATAGGCGAAAAGGATGTACGAGTTTGAGTTTGTTCCCCATTCCCTCCTTTTCTCCGTCTCTTTCAATTTCCTTCCCCTAACACTGTCATCCTCTCCAGGGCAAAGCTTCACAGCACGGCTTGCAGAGAGCCGACACTCTCCCTTCCTTCCCGTGTGCGTGTGCGCGTATGTGCGAGCGACCGGACGAGAGCCGAGCCAGTGCGTGTGTGCGCATCTCTCCGCCGAAGCATCCTCCAATCGTGCCCGGTTGCTGCCGCTGCTCAGGTCGAAGAAGGCGCCCGATTGGTCGGTTTTCAGCTCAATCCACGGCTCTCGAGCTCATACCGGCCTCCCTGTGCTCCCCCCTACCTCTATCCATTATCTCCCTCTCTTCCTCTGCTCCTGTCTTTCTCTGTTAACACGTGATTATGTAAGATAGTGATCAGGAAGCGATACGTTATCCCATTCTGATTTTATTACACACACACAGTACCAGACACAGCCTACCTTCCTAGAGTGTCCCAGCGGAATATAGAGCACAGAAAAGAACACTGCATAGCAAGAGAAAAGGTGCACTTTGAAAGAGGAAAATAAGCAAACTTACAATGTAATTGCTTTAAAAAGTTACTGAGAGTTTGTCTGTTTTCTAAATATCATGCTGTCATCATTTACTTGCGGAAATGGTCTACAAATTTAAATCACTGGCCACTTCATTAGTTACAACTTGCTACAACTGGATTGGACCCCCTTTTGCCTTCAGAGCTGCCTTAATTCGTCATGGCATAGATTCAACAATGTCCTGGAAACATTACTCACAGATTTTGGTCCCTATTGACAAGATAGCATCACAGTACACCCCCCACAGCATTACACCACCAGCAGCAGCCTGAAACACTGATACAAGGCAGTCTGGATCCATGCTTTCTTCTTGTTTACACCAAATTCTGACCCTACCATCCAAATGTCACAGGAGAAACTGAGACTCATCAGACCAGGCAACATTTTTTCAATCTTTTATTGTCCAACTTTGATGAGCTCATGTGAATTGTAGCCTCAGTTTCCTGTTCTTAGCTGACAGGAGTGGCATGCAGTGTGATCTTCTGCAGCTGCAGCCCATTTCCTTTAAGGTTCAACCGGCTGTGCATTCAGAGATGCTCTTCTGCATACCTTGGTGGTTGGTTGAGTTACTGTTGCCCTTCTATCATCTCGAAGCAGTCTGGCCATTCTCCTCGGGCATCAGCAAGGTATTTTCACCCAGAGAACTGCTGTGCACTGGATATTTTGTGTTTTTCAGACCAGTAAAACACAGTAAACCCTAGAGATGGTTGTGTGGGAAAATGCCAGTAGATCAGCAGTTTCTGAAATACTCAGAGCAGCTTGCCTGGCACCAACAACTATGCAACATTCAGAGTCACTTCGATCACCTTTCTTTCCAATTCTGATGCTTAGTTTGAACTTCAGCAGGTCATCTTGACCATGTCTACATGCGTAAATGCATTGGGTTGCTGCCGTGTGATTAGCTAATTATATATTTGCCTTAATGAGCAGTTGAAAATGTGTGCTTAATATATGTGTTCTAGTCTACAAGTCATTTTGTTTTTCAGTTTAAACTAGAGTTTCGTTTTAAAAGCACAAGAGACACAGAATCAAATTGCGGGCAGCAAATCTTACTGGTGTTTAGAACTGTGGGAGCAAGAGACTTAATATTATATTTTCTCATTTAAAGTGTTTAAAACTCATTCAGTCCCAAACTGTGTTTCTGTGTTTTTCCTTTACCTGCCCCTCACTGAGTTTACAACTGTTGTTAAAATTTTAAAAAACACTATTTTTTTCATCAAAAGTTTAGATTAAGATTTATGAATTCATATCATAATGGTGCTAGCAATTCTGACACTAAGCATGGAATTGAACAGTAAATAAAAATATGAAACCAAATAACTGGACAACAGAAGACTGTAAATGCTGATGCCTTTGATGGGGAAAACATATAAAATGCAAGCTAGAATTCAGTCTTAAATTACACCATCACACATTATTCTTTTCAGTTAAATCAGACCTGAGTGTGTCTCTGTTGCTTAAGGCCAGACATAATTCATCAATCAACATAAAAAAAAAAATGGAAAAGTAGAAAAATAGACATAAAATGTTTATGGCAAGCAAAAAGGAAGGACTCACAGGAAATGTATGTGTTTAAGTTCAACTTCTTAATTTAGTGGTGATATAATGGCAGTTTCAGTTATGTTGAGTTTAGAATTTATTCTTATGTTATTGTGAAAATGTGATTTCCAGTGTTTGAATGGCTGACAAAATTGTTAAGGTTTAACTGGCAAAGAAGCACCCTGACCAAGATTTCTGTAGCAAATAAACATGTCTGGCCAGCTTTCAGCGGTTGTTAAAATTTTCAGTAGCTGTGTTTCACTCCCAGTGTTGTAACCTTAAGTTGCAAATAGTAGGAGAATCATGACTAAAGATGATCTAAGTTGATATCTTGCCAGAATTCACAAAAGACAAACATGAATTCAAGGTACTTGGGTGAGGGCATGCAAGTTGAGACCCAGTTTAGCATAAGGAATAGTGTTTTGTTTTTTTTTTCACATACAGATGAACAGTACTTTGTTACATTAATAAAATGTGAGATTACACCAGTAACACTAAAATAATGCTTGATTTAAAGTACTGCAATAAATCTGCATTGTTACTCTGGCGTACCCTATACCCTATGCTGTAACTGTAACAGGTCTAAGTGGTAGTAATATGAGATATAAACGCAATATATTGATTAGCACAAGGATAATATCTTTGTGAAACAAAATGGAATGGACTGTAATTGTATCTATCTTGCTCATTATGTTAATGCAGTAGCTTGTGCTTTATCAGTGTAGACATATGCCATTTTTCTTGTTTTCATAGCGCTGACAATCCGCGTATCGACTCATTTGGTTCTGAAGTCTTTTCTTCTTCCTGTGTTTCAGTAAAAGTAGCTTTAGTTCAAGATTTATTAGCTCAAAGTCCAATGTAAACAGCTCGGTTTCACTCGTGATGGCAGAGCAATGCCAACACACCAGCGCACAAATATAAATGCAAACACTGATATCATCCACAATGACAAAGGCTGTGCGGGGATTCAACACAGTGCTTTAAATTAAGCTTAAAAGTATCAGTTGTTTGGTAGCTATTATCCTAACATACTGTAAAGCTTTTATGCAGCACAACACTGTAATATTTTTTTTATATTGAGAAACTGTTGCTGTAGGTTACCGTAGACACACTGGGAAAAAAAAAAAGTAAAACGCTAGCAAATCTAGCTGCAAATACTTTAATTATTGTACAGCACAGGCATTGCATTGATCTACAAAGCACACAAAGAAGAGTTATAACGAAGCCTGATTACCCTCATAAGGACAAGAGAATAATTGGGCTAGCTTTAAAACTAGTCAAACACACTTAGCCCTAAATCAAAACCCTCTTTGAAAAACATGTAGCATCCTTTAGGTTCTCTGGTTGAGATTTTTGAACCACTAAGAGTTGCGTACTTTCATCCCCCGGAATCTTAACAGTGCCATAAGCAAGGCATGGCTACCAGTTACTTCAGTGAGTTCAGAAAACCTGGGAGAGTGAAGTCAACATCTAAATGGTGGAATTCAAGAAAAGCGGTATGAAGATTCATAAAGTTTAATTTGCTTGTCTGGCCTTGCCTAAGAAGAAAATGTGTAGCTATCAATAGTTAACAAGAAACTATAAGAAGAAATTTTATGTTTTAGGTCTCAGAAAAAGAAAACCATTTATGTCACTGATATCTCTGGATTCAGTATATACATTAGCTTCTGCTCCAGCATAATATATATTTAATATATTTAAGTACCAAGGAACATAAATCTCAAAGTTGCCCCTATAAAGACATTGGACGTAGAGATGTTATTTTCACATGCATTGAGCAAATCTATTGAAATTTGATGTCTCATGTTTTTCATTTGGACAGGTTCTAAATTGTGTATTGAGCGACCCTCATTTCTTTTCGTAGGGAAATGGGAAATAGGTGCAGTGATTTACTGAAACATGCAAACATAAATGGAAATGCATTATATAAGGCAAACGAGTTTGTATAGTTCTAAAAAGCTTGAAAGTCAATATTTGGTTTGATCACCTTTATTCTTCAACATAGCCTGAACTCTCTTAGACAAGCTTTCTTGTAATGTCTTTAAGTAGTCTTCAGGAATAGTTCTCCAGGCTTCTTGAAAGATATTCCAAAGGTCTTCTTTGGATGTTGGCTGTCTTGATGATCCCACACTGCTACAATAATGTTGAGATCTGGGCTCTGGGGAGGCCAATCCATGACTGATAGTTGTCCATTGTGGGTTTTTCTATCCAGGTATGCTTTTACTGCATTGGCAGTGTGTTTGGGATCATTGTCATGCTGAAAAATGAAGCTTTCTCCCAACAGGCACTTTCCAGATGGTATTACATGGTGGATCAAAATCTGATGGTACTTTTCTGCATTCATAAATCCATCAATTCTGACAAGATCTCCAACACCACTGTCTGAAATGCAGCCCCAAACCATAACAGAGCCTCCACCTTGTTTTACAGATGGCTGTAGACACTCACAGCTTGTACCTCTCTCCTGACCTCCTCTGTACATATTGATGACAATTTGAACCAAAAATTTCAAATTTGGATGAGACCTGTCGGAAACAAAATGTGTTTTTGCGACAGGCTCTAGTAACAAAGTGCCTAAAGATACAATTTAAAATTGATTCTTTGCTAAGTTGTCTGTTATATATAGACGCAACACTGCTTCAGCCCTTTGAGTTAGGTGCCTTTTTATGCTTGAGTGATTCATAGGTCAGTGTTAAGTGGCTTAAGAAACAAAAATAACATTCCTTTGAAAATGATCAGGTACAAGGACTGGACTGAAAATGAGTGAAAAACTTTGAAAGACTTTCAGAAAGCCTGGAGAACTATTGCTCAAGACCACTTTAAAAAAAAATACAAGAAAGTCTGGCTCCTTGGAAAAAAAAAAATAAAGAAATGAGGGGTGGCTCAACACTTTTGCACAGTACTGTACATATGAATTTTCGTTTGTCTTTGAAGTTTTGATAAACACTTCATCCATATGTCAGGATGTAATGATAAAATTATGAAACATTTACAAAAATTAAGATCCATGAACTGACTCCAACTGTCCCATTCTTGAGATATTGTAGTATTCATGCTGTCACTCCAACTAAATTTACATTTTTGCATACAGTATAGATTCCTTTCATGACAACATGGCGCATTGGTCAGTTGTGGCTTTGTTGTGCATTTGTAATATACTGAAGCATTCCATAAAGGTTGATGTTTTACCTTGAATCATGTATTTTTTTATTGCTTTACAATGCTCTATGAAATCTAAAGCCGCATCTGCATCCATGTTTTCATCCATAAAAAAACCTTCCTACTGAAGTGTCAGCACATCTCATGTCACTGTCAATCTGTCAAAGTGTCTGTCCCTTGGGGCTCTTAGATGTTGTTTGTCTGGCCATAACTTGACCCAAGAATAAATGCAGACTCACACTCACAGCATGAACAAACAGTACAAAATATCCATAACTTATTTTAATATATTCAACAGCTGGGCAAATGCAGCTTTAATCCCTTTAGAATACTACATGAAAGGAAATCACTGATCAATATTTAGTGCATTAGTGGAACTCACCAAATTAGCTAAATTCCTAAGATGTTATTATCTGAGTAAATCCATACAAGTCCATAAAAATCCAAAAACAATAGCAGGAGATGGAGATAGTGATGATAACCTGCTACATACTGATATTTCACAGCAGAACGTGCCTCATATTTAGTGTTTCTAACATCTGTGTATATGTGTCAGTTATCGAGTTGTTCATAATCACTGATTTGTGGTTTTGAATCAAATGGGAATGTACACTGATCTGAAATTAACCATGTAAGGTTATGGTCTGCCATGTCCTTAGTTATTCTTCTTTTATATGTCTTGGTGTTTTCCTTTAGCTTGCTGTGCTTTCCTCTTGGTGTCTTCTACTGTTGGTCTATGGAGCCATCTCAGTCAGTCACTCATGTCAAGTTTTCTCATTTTGCAGTGTGAGGTTAGGTTTCCTGAGTTCTGTCTTAATTTCCCATTTCATTTTGAGAATCGCTTTTCTTGTGCACTTTTGGTTGTTTAATTCCCTATATTTTCTTGCTCTTGTGTATTTAATATATGTGTTTTTGCCAGTTATGTATCTCCTTAGTATTCTCATGCATTGCCATATCTCAGGTTTCTTTTCTTCTTTTATCCTTTTAATTTTTTTGATTTATGGACATGCCATTTGTTATTATCCACTGTAATGATGACTTGATGGTGCAGTGATGATACCATTAGCATTAATGATGTACAATGAATCTGCCCTGATGTTGTAAAAATGGATCTAAATGCAGACGAAGGAGCAGACAGGCAGGTAGCACTGAACAAAAGTGTTCTTTAATGAACATATTGGAGGTAACAAAAGCAAACAGGGCAAGAAATGAAAGGCAGCTAAAGACCCGGCAATTAAAAGGTGAGTCCAATGAAGAATAATCCAAAATGCAAAAACAAGAGTTAATCCAATAGGAGACCAAGAACACAGGAAATTAAGCTAAAACAGGTTCACAGCAGAGACATGGACAACTGACAAGAAACACCTGACAGCATCTGAGGAGCTGATGGAAAGCGAGCCACAAGTAAAAACAGTTAGGGTGGAGCTGACAGCCACAGGGGCAGGGAAAACTAAGGAAGCAAAACAACCAAAGAGGCAAAAAATAAAATGATTACCAAAATAAAACATGAGGTGAGTTCAGACTGAAGCAAACACAAAAACAAAACAGGAGACAAAAGAAAAGAAGACTCATTGGAAGCACGAGGAAAAAGCAAACAAGCAAACAAAAAAAATCTAAGGACATGGCAGTGACCACATGTAGGAAATATCAGGAAGCCCAGCTGTTTCATGATCAATAGGGGTGAACAACATCCAACAATATTTCTTAAAATAATTCTAAAATAACCACCAAAGCCTATAAAACTGTTCTGCTAAAACTCCGTAAGTCTGTTTTTTATCCTCAGTCCATGAGTACATGCCTCCTCTTAGCTTAATGACACTCCTTTTTTTAGTTTCAAAATACAATCATCTCCTATAACCAGCACTTCTCAGCTTGGCTGCACTGTGTTTCATGGGTTCAGAGGCCAATTACACTGTTTGGAAACTCTTTTTCAGCACGGTGCTCAGCATTATTTGACTTTCACTCTTTCCTTTCTATCAGTCAACCACTCTTTACCTCCCTCTCTTGCACACACACATCCACATCACTCAGGTACCCTTGGGCCAGCTGTTGAGTCCGCCTATGAATTCAGCCATGCTATTGCTCTCTCTGGATCCAAAGGGAAACTTAATGAATAATGAACGGAGCAGTGAAATGGGAGAGTGGGGGTGGAGGATGAGTACAGGAGTGGGGGAGAGAGGCCCTTCAAGACCAGGACACGATGGGGAGATTGAGGGAGGGCAACTGTTAGTGTTCACCCATCAATTAGGTGCAGAGGAGACATGAAGAGAATGGAGGCTGATGCGTCATGGACAAGGGGATTTGGAGGGGGGGGGGTCTATAAACCAAAGAGTGCGCTTGCTGAGGAGACAGATTAGGCATCCGAGACGAGGAGGCGAACAGCGAGATGAGAGTCAGAAGGAAGTGGACATGAAGAGACAGGGGTCTCGAAGGCATCGGCGGTTCCTCAGCACACTGCCTCCAGCTTCATCTATCATCCAAGCCTAGTTCTTCCTGCCAAGAGAACTGTGTTTCTGGTCCGCATCCAGAGTTGGCATACAGCTTCAAAAACATTCTAAAATGGATGTGCTCAGTATATTAAACAAAGTAATGACTCTCCTTGAAACTGCAGGCAGGTGTTTTCAGTCTTAGCACTAAAAAAATAAAAAATAAAAATAAAAAAATAAATAAAAATCAGACTTTTCCATTACTGCCAGATGTTCAGCCTGTATTTTACACCTTCACAGTTTTTTGTGCAGTACAAGTAGCTGCTTTAAATCGTAATGCTGGTGTTGCTTTTGGCCCATCATCTAGTTTACTCATCTTCCTGAAATTGATAGCTGCTTGTGTCTCTTTCTGCTTTTAGTGAGTTGCAAAAAGTCCACCCAATTACTGTAAGATGGAGAATTCTACATTGCATTTATATCCACTAGCAGTGCATTAGTACCAATACCAATACAGGTAGTGAACTCTATCTCCCACAAATTAAATATTTATATACAACTAAATTTGCAGAAGCTTTTTTTAAAACTTGTATTGACTCTACACTGTAACATACAATATTAGTATAAGTAGTATTTGATTTTCCACAATCTGTGCTCTCACTTGCAAAACAATATTCACTTGCAGCAACTACATCATTATTAAACCTTCATTGTAGGTCTTGACGTACTTACAGCAGCTGGATTAGGTTCGGGAAAGAATTGAGTTTAGTGTTACTTTAGGCAGGCCACAATGCTGGCATATCAGCTGATCTCAGTGCCAGGCTATATCAGCTGATTTACCGTTCTGTGCATCCTGTTTATATTGCTTCAGCTGCCCTACAGTTGCTGTGCATGTGCAAGCGTCTTTGAAACCCACCTCCGTCCCAGCTCCCCCTTTCATGCTGTGTCTCACTTAATCAAAGTCATAGCTTTTGTCATTGATGCTTGCTCTGTGCTGTACAAAACCTCTGACTTTCCTTGTATGTGTGTGGCAAATATAATATGATGCTCCTGGGTTTTCGTTTTGTCTTTGTTGTGTTTTGGTTTGACTCATTAGATCGGTTACTTTTGTTGTGGTTCTAGTTTCTCCTGCCTCCTGTGTTCCCCTGTCTTTGTCATCATCTTTAGTGTTAATTGTCAAGTCTTGCTGATAGTTAGGGTTACTTCCTGTTTTACTTTGACCGTTACAGTAAAGTTGAATAGTCCAAAATATTACCTCCTACCTCCTTTTCCTAATCACTTTACCTAAAGCTAGAGTCATGAGGTCAAGGAAAGGTGCAAAAAAGAACTGATAAAGACTTAAGAAAAGAGAAGTGCGGTGCTCACAGTAGCCGACTGCGCTTACACTAGACTCCGTAACAATATGACGGCTGATGTCTGCCATATTGAAACTATATTATCCAGCAGATGGACTAAAATTTCACACCTTACTTCACCCCAATGTCTTCTTACTGTGAAAAAGGAAGATATAGCCTATTAAATTTGATAAATGTTATTTTCTTATATTTTCCTGCTGGAGAGTGTAACTCCTTTCCTCCTCCTTGTTTATGATTTCTATGAATGAAATAAAATTCCCTCCATCCATCCTTATCCGAGCTGACCCAAAGTAAAAGTTAATTCATAATAAAACTAAAGGCTGGCAATACAACAATAGTCCTTCAAGGCATTTTGATCAATTAATATGCTCATAATCTGGATTAGGAGAGTTTATATAAAAATCCTAAAATCCTTCTCCTCACATACAAAGTCTTAAAAAATCAGGCCCCCTCATATCTTACAGACCTCATAGTACCATATTATCCCAATAGAGCACTTCGCTCTCAGACTGCAGGCTTACTTGTGGTTCCTAGGGTATTTAAAAGTAGAATGGGAGGCAGAGCCTTCAGCTTTCAGGCCCCTCTCCTGTGGAACCAGCTCCCAGTTTGGATTCGGGAGACAGACACCCTCTCTACTTTTAAGATTAGTCTTAAAACTTTCCTTTTTGATAGAGCTTATAGTTAGGGCTGGATCAGGTAACCCTGAACCATCCCTTAGTTATGCTGCAATAGGCCTAGACTGCTGGGGACTTCCCATGATGCACTGAGCACTTCCTCTTCCTCACTTCCTTTCACTCTCCATGTGTTTATACACCATTTGCATTTAATCATTAGCTATTATTAACCCTGTCTCTCTCCTATAGGTGTGCCTTTTTGTCCTGTCTTCCTCTGCTCTCTTCTGTTTCCCC
>VUQI01028910.1:33980-44895 GCA_015106735.1 Paratilapia polleni | reverse complement strand
AGGATACTCTGTATTCGACAAAGACATGAAAATTACTGGTTAGGCTGTCCATAGCTGTGATTTAAATCAGAACACATTTTATGAGCGATCAAAGCAGAAATCCTGAAGATTTAAACAGGTTCACAGACTGTTTTATTTTGCAACTTTATGTGCTGAATATGCACACAATCAAAACATCTGCAAAGACAACATGCAAACACAGTTCCAACTCACCTTCCTGTTTTGTAGGAAAAGGAGGCTGCTGGGGAATGCTCTACTCCTTAACTGCAAGTTGCAAATAAATGATGACTATAAGAATCAAGGAACTCATGTTCTGCTATGCTGTTATTAACAAAAATAACACAAATGTTAGTAAGTGTTAATGTATCATCTTAAGACTCCTAGAGCACTTATAAACATAATATTGCTCCAAATTTAGATCCCTAATGCAGTTAGCCATAATGTCTGTTCCAGGGTGGCTACTTTGTGTTTACTTTGGGTCAGACTCAACCGACTCAATTGTGTTTGAAAAAAATTATATTAAAATCGTGTTTACTTGGAAAACAGTGGGAGGCTAGCACTGCTGGCGCTGATATACAGTGTTTTGCATAACTTCTTGATTTCCCCCCCATCTCTAAATCGCAGGTGAACTTCCTATGATAATGCAAAGCTGAATCTTTTACTCACAGCGTGTGGCTGTTTTATCATTGTCAATGTCCAAATCACATTAGTTTGCCCCTGAAGGACAAGCGACAGCAAAATAAACAGGGAAAAAAATTATACATAAAATCTGAAAGTCAGCTTCCAGGCTCCTCTGTGCACAGTCCATGCCATATTGTATTCAGCAATGTCCTACTCATGTTGTTCCTAAATTAAAAATTTATTTGAGCTGAAATTATTATCAATGTAAAGACTCAGCTTCAAAAGTGTAACCATAACTGAGCCCATGCTGTGTACTGGATTTCGTAAATGACCTTTTTTTTTTTTTTTTTTGATGTCAGTGTAAGTTTCTTTTTTTTTTTTTTTTTTTGATGTCAGTGTAAGAAAGTCAACACCTCACTTACGTATAGCCAAGACAAACAGCAAGTAAACAAGTGTAACATGTTTATTACAGACTTAAGACTTAAGATATTGTGTCACCATTTAAGCATTATTCACCTTTACATATAGATTTATGATTAGCTGAACTCTCTGCACTTCAACCACTGAGCGTTAGCATTAGCTTAGCTCTGGGTGCACAGTTAACACGAAGCAGCATGCGACTGGCTGAGCCATCTGTCCCATCTGAGTGGGCTGCGGGTAAATGACCTGCACCCCAGCTGCACTGACTCATCTTGACTAGGACAGCTTCTCTGTTTGTTCCTCTGAAAAAAAAAACCAAAAAAAAAAAACAGTGCGAGGGATAGAGCAAAGGAGAGACGGGACACGGGATGCACACAGGGTGAAGTCAAGAGAGAAAGAGAAAAGGTCAAGATTTTAGTGAAAAAATAGTAAATGTTCTTTTATCTGCCAGAAATCACCACCAAGACTCCATTTTATGACCGCACAGAAAACACATCTCTTATGGGTCGTTTCATATGACATTGAAAAAAAAAAAAAACTTCATTGTATTAGCTTTGCACTCACACAGTACATCTTTCCACAGCAGGAAATTAAACATACTGCAGTAACCAGTGTGTCGGTATTGATCTGTGTACACTTCAGAGCTATCTCATTAGAAGGAATAAGAGCGCCTGGAGGGAGGTGAGAAAATGTTTTAAAAAAAAATGCATGAGGTGCTCTAATCTTACTCAGTGTTCATGTGGAAAAATATACATGAAATTCATTACTTAGTGCTATATGAGAGGGCTTGTCAATCTAATCTGACTGTAGCTTCAATCAACACAATTAAAGCCACTCGTGGTGTAAACACTTGAGCACGTCATGTATCTGAACAAATATTTCTTCTGCTGTCAATATGCATAACAAATTTGGAAAGTCCCATGATTAAGTGGAGTCAGAGAAAGGTTACACTACACCAACACCAAAATAGTAACACTCCTGTTTTCTTTTCCCTTTGTGCTGTCAAATGCTGGCAAGTTTTATTTTAATAGTTATTATTTGTCAGATTCAGTTTTGGGAAAGGAAAAATGAAGGAATGAATTTCACAGAGTCCCTGTGACATTTTCAGCTATTTGGGTAAATACCTGATTATTATGAAATTGCAACTGCTGACGCAGAAAGGCAAACAAACTGCTACAAAACATTTCCATGACACTGCGATCTTACTGAAATGCAGTAAACAAATACGCAATTTTTGGAGACCACACTGCTTCCTTGAGCCTCACTATCAGGTCCCTTATACTGTGCTGAACAAAGGCTGTTTTAAGAGAGGAGTGTCAAGAGCGTCAGAGACTTTGGCACTCATGGCCTTGGTGACGAGGTCTGCAGAAGGAGAAGGAGAGGAGGGACAAAAGCTCCTCTATGCTTAGTGCTGCAACTTGTATAAATCAGTCTTTGTTAGTGAGACATGACTGGGATTCTTGCTAAACAGCTATTTTTACATCCTTGAGCACTGGTGAGGGCAGCTAACGTACAAGTAAGAGTGCATGGCCTTTGGCTAAGTGAAGCTGTTCAGCCAGCGTCATCAGCCCTCCGCCTGCTGGAAGCAGAGGGGAGCTCCAGGAAAGATGCGCATGCCTGAGTTCTACAGTCAGTGAGCAGTGCCTAACAGCCTGCTAATGCTACAACCAGTCTCTGACCTCAAGGTAAACACTCGTGATTGCTCTGTTGAGATCACGGTCATGCAAGCTGAAGTATTGCTAGATAAATCTAACCCAATGACCTGAAGTGAACTACAGCTGGCACAGCAGGCGGCAAGTGCAACACTGAGTCCCCGATAAGCATACAAAACTAGACCATAAAAATAAAAAAAACAAAACAATTTCCTGTTTACTAGTAAATTCTTATTCTTCAACATCAACAACAAAAGCATTTAGAGCAGAAAAGCATAGTAAAAAATGTAACTTCTAATTATTCCAGGTATGTCCTGACATGTAAAACTGCCATGCAAAGTAGCCGCTTTAGTTCTTTTCAGATATCAAACTAGTAGCCTTGCCAACTTTGTAAACCAGTTTAACGTTCACTTCATTCAAACATGACACGTGGTAGCAGACAGCAAAGAGAGAGTAAGTGGAGAGTAGAAAAGTTAAGATTTGGAAAAGTTAGGATTTGAAAGAAGAAGACTGTTTTCTATTGTCTCAAAGGGCTACTTCACTAACAGATTTTAAAACCTATTTGGCCATTTTAGCTTTAATGCCCATTATGAGCACAAAGGAGGATCACAGCCACTTCTAAACAAGAATCTACTAATGCTACCAATACATCTTCATCTCAGTTTGAACATTTAATGTTATTTGATACAAAATCTGCTGCCATTTCAGTTAAATCTGACAAGGTGCACAAGCACCGAATGACAGGCATGGCATTAAGGTTGGACTCAAATTCCTATTAAAGCATGTAAGTCAGATCTTAGTGAATTACAGATGATGAGATTTTCTTTGAATCTTTTCTTGAGAAACAGTTTTTAAAGACAGTCCAAAGAAGAATCTCATTAATGTTTTAAAATTGTCTCCTTCCCTGTATTTCACTCTAATTTAAACTGATTTTGTGCAGAAAAGAAGGCAGAAAGGAAGCTTCATTTTTCATCTTACTTTTACGCTGCTGTCTGTACATGAATCAGACAAAATTCATTTCAGACTTCAATTTCATATGTGGATCCATAAAATGAGTAGGGATTGTTACTGAAGCTTACAAATAATATAAAATTGGTGAGATAATGAAAACTTTGTAATTTTCTTGCAGCATTGGTGTATGAAGGAAAAAAGATGGACGTGCTTTTTCTGGTTTTCCAGTTACCCTGCATGGGAAGCCTTCTTGACCGAATATCATCAGCAAGACTATGAATGCACCATAAAGCTCAACATGATTAAAAAAAAATTACAGTGATTAAAGTACAGATTGTCCATGACTGGTGAAAAACAGTGTACCTACCTTGCAAGCTGCATATCCGTAGCAGAAATTTTCATTTTGTGTTTTATAGTATTATAATTCTTGATGATGAACGGAAAGTGTGGCGTTGTTTTTGTTGTTGTTTGTGACTTTTGACTTTATCGTGTGCTGCAGTGTGTGCAGGGGTCTCCAGTTTGTGACCTCTCCCTCCTCTGACTTCCTGTTCTATGTAATCAGGTTGTCCCAGACCCTCTTAACTGCCACTGCTACATCAATGGGGGTGGGACCAGGAGAGCTGCAGTATGTGCTACATTTAAACAAATGTAATAAAAGCACCACAACATATTCCACTTGTTATTTTTATGTTTGGCCACTTTTACTATTTATTATTATTCAGCTGCAACATATTTCATAATTTCATTGACTAACCAGCATGAAACCCTTAAATTGAAAAATTAAGGTAAATGTCATTGATTATCCAGTAGGGCTCTAAATGAATATTGTAAATTTGATTATATACTAAAATATTTACAAAAATATAGACATTAGACAGTGAAAATTAATAATCAATTGTGGGGAAAAAAATAGTAGTAGTAGCGGCTCTTTGTCTTCTGAGTGGCACAGAATTCGAAGCTGGATTTCCACCAGAAAAGTTGTTAGACAGAGTGCTGCTGGAGAGTTAACAGAGTGCTATCCACCTGCAAACACCATACTGTGTGTGCCAAAGTCAAAGCACAATGTTTATACTGGAATGCCCAGATTTTTTTGTGTTTTGTGTTTTGTTTTGTTTTTTATGTGAATTTTATGTGACAATTTTGACTGCACATTTACCCACACTGTCCACCTGCATTTCTCTCTATAAATGACATTAATTTAGGACAATTTGTCTAAACCAGTATCTTGGTTTGAGAGGACAATACATCACATTAAAGAAGTAAAGATGGCCTTTATGCGGTCTTTAAACATGTGTTTTCTCACAATTCATGTTGCTTTTCATTTTACAGCAGTGAAATATTAATTTCTTCATCTCCATTCCTAATCAAATGTCTGTGCATAGCTCATAATTGTACAGAAATCACTTTCTTCGCATTTCTCTTTCTACAGTCGAATCTGAAGAACTCCATCCTCTTCCCTGGATCTGAGCCTCCCTCTGCTTCCTGTGGAGACTTTATGATTTGGTTTCCCCATCTGCACTCTCAATAAAAAGAGGTCAGAGATGCCACAGCATGCACAGCTTCCTGTACTTGCCTTCTTCACAAAAGCCTCTACCCTGGTAGACAACCAACCCCAAATACTTCTCCCAATGCTGCCAACATACCTAGTGAGTGACTGGAAGTGAAGAGATAACAAGGGGTGACAGTGTTTACAAAAGTAAGACAGCTCTTATGGTATAGTCACACTCCCATCTTTTCTAGACAGGCTGAGTGTTAATTATATTAAAATGAATGGTAATTAAAGAAGCAACTTTAAAAAAAAAAAACACTGGAAAAGCATCCTTGGTAGCTAGGCAACAGTGGGAAAATGAATATACAGATATTTAACAGCATTATCTTGCTGTAGTTATTAGATGGTTGTGCTTTACAAGGACTTAATAGTGAAATAGCGAGTGTACATGAGTAGCTTTACAGTGGGGGAGTGGTCCATTAAAATACTGTGAGTGGTCCAAAGCACTATAACCAAAGAGAAGTTAAAAAGGTTTTGTGAAGTGCAATGGCACAGTGCATTAGGGATGTATTTGACTAGTTGACTAGACAATTAAAAGCTGAGACTCTCATTTGTTTGCACCAGAAATACTAGTTTGTTAAATTAATAAGTAATATTTTTACAAGTGACGCCACCTAATGTCAGTTAATTTTACAAATGTACAACGCCCACTGACTGGTGGTTTTTAGATGTTAGGCAGCTACCCACCTACTGGCCAGAAGCAGCCACATTCTACACAGACATGAGGGACATTATCCTGCAAAGAAAGAAGGCTGCTGGTGCTAGCGCTACAGTGTTAGCCACACTCAGCATACTACTGTAGCATCAATATTGTGTGCAATATTACATGTGGCACAAAGAGTCACATATTTCACTAGAATACTGGAGTTTATTTTTTGTTAAATGATGAAAGCTGTTTTGATAACATGATGCAACACCGCATTTTATATATTTTCATTACACTGTATATTTGTTTGGCCAACAGTCCTAAATTTGGTATTTTATGTTTGGTATTTTCACTTGAAAAATAATTAATTAGTGGAATAATTAGTGATTGAAGTTATGAGTTAATCAACTAACCATTTTAGCATTGTGAACTGTAAAAGTCATTGTGAATACAGGGATTATACTTAGGAAAGATCAACTGTCCAAATAAATTATTTCATAAGAAACAAATAATTCATGTTTTTATCACCTGCAGTACTGAGGAAATTAACAAAGTGAAATAGAGAACAGAGCTAAAGATAGGACCACCCAGGTAAACAAACTGAAGTAACCACAATACTAGCTTATGTGTACATCCTACTGAAACCTTGAATGCTCATCTTAGAAACACCCACAACAAAAAAAAATGTATCTCCCAACTGGTTCTGAACTTCTCAATTATGAACTGTTTCCACAGCATAGCTCCCATCTCACAGTCAACCTCTTCATTTTCTCCTCTCCAAGAGAAAACAAGAAACATCACATTGTTCCTTTGTATGCAAGTACCCCATCTTCCCACACAGGTCAAAAGCACAACAGTGAAAATCCCAAGTCTCAATTCTTTCAGAAGAGCCAAAGCTCAAGACCCTCAATTCCTAAGAAAACAGATATCAACTTCTAATTGTCTGCAAATGACTAACCATGCATTAAAGCACTAAGGTCTTAAGTTCTCTATGTACTCTTATTTAATTGTGTGTTAGTTTGCATACATTTCTCCAAACATTTCCACAAAGTTTTATGATGAATAGCAGGCACAAAACTGGGGACACTGAAAGGCTATAAGCAGCAGCAACAACATTGATGACTTTGATGCTTGTTTATTCTGTGGCTGTACATAGTGCAGTTTAGCTACGCACAACAAATGATATTTTTATTGTCATTGCCATAAACACATGAAAAAATACTGCCTGAAATGCAGTGAATCAGAAAAGTCACTTTAGTCACACACGCCATGCAAAAATCTATTTTATTTCTTTATTCAGTGGGAATACGTTCTGGGCCTATCTTAGCAGCGTACCTATTAAAGTCAAAAGACATAGGACCTTATCATTATCAGCAGATTATCATTGCTTTTTAAAACAATGTTAAGGCACATTGCACATTTTCTTCTCATCATGCAGGCCTTCTACAGTCAGAATATTTCTGTTTTTAAAAATGTAGACTACAATGAATGATCTGCAATGGTTCTAAATCAAAGACCAAAATCTTCAAAAATATTATGCTGCTATTGATATCATATAGTAACAGAAGAAATTTACTCATTTACATGGATATTGCTTTACAAGAACATAATTCTAAACAAAACAGACAATAAGTACTGGAAATTTCATGCAAGAACAGACTAGGAAGATACTGCACGTGTAATTATTCTGAACCACAATATTTCAGCATGGGAATGTCCTTAAGAAACAGTTTTAAAGTGCTTAATTACAAATCATAACATTGCAATATTGCACAACCAAATAGCAAGTTAATGGGGCTCTGTGTAGAAACTTGTGCAGCAGAGCCAGCACCAGCCTCTGTACAGGCTGTAAGACCAAACAAACGTTGACTGGATACCAAAAAAAACCCAAAAAACATGGCAATTGTTTTATCCAACTGGGCATATACTATGGAGGTAACATTTGCACATTCCTGCTTTGCCAGAAATAAACTGGTTAACCGACATCTGCTGTGTACAGTAAAGAGTGTGTGCAACATTCTATATGAATGCTCTTCAACAGTGTGCTGACCCATAAGGAACACCTACTGCAGGATGAAAACATGCCAGTTTGCGTCCTTCATCCTCAACACAATCAGTCATTCCCTCCCTCAATCCACCATCCCACGGTCACTCTGCTTTCATGTGCAGCTGTGAAATTCTCACCCAGTCAGGCGCCATCTGACCCCAGCCCCAACAATCTACAGTAGCTGTCCAAAAAACACAGACCCCGGTAGTCATACTGCTATCTTTGCAAACAGCACACACAAAGACCAACATTCTCATAAGAGACCATCTGAAGGGCAAACAGGTGTTCTTAATTTATGGGCTTTCACAGGTGACCTAAAAACAAGATAACGTCATGATTCTTCAAAGTATGTTACCACAAAAACTAAATACTATGATTTAGAGCGAAGACCACAACCACCTCGCCATAACTTCAAATACATAGCGGGACATTCTGAAACAACTGAAAGATAGTAAAACTAAAAATAAAAAAATTTTTAAAAAAGTGTGGCATAACCTTCAATTTTTTGAGCAAAAAAGATGTCCAAACAAAATGGTAATGCTTACCCAAGTTTCCAACAGCAGGTACTTTGTTCTTTGAAGCTCTGTTGAAGATATCCCCTAAACCAGTTGTGTGGCCCTTCTCTCTTGTCCATACAGCCCAGGACCACAGTACCCCTGTTATTCCTTTGGCTAGGATAGACAACTGTGTAATTGCTGTTGTTTCTGCACCAACTCTTCCTTGCAGGGCGGAGACAGGAACTCTCAGCCAAGCAATCATCCCATATCATTCATTAGAGTATGCTCAGACAGCAGGACGGAAAGACTGAGAGAGAGAGAAAGTGAGAAGGGAGAAGGTGGGGAAGATGTAACAGATGAGAGCACAAGGAGAAGAAGAACCCATCAGTAGTTCTGAAGTGTAGCTGAGAGAATGGAGGATCACCCCGTCTCACTTTCAGACAGGCTCAGACTTAAACCATACTCACAAGGTAAAGCATTAACTCCAGTGGAGCAGGTTTAAATATTAACACAGTCTCACATCCTGTATGACTGAAGGAGCACAGAAGTGTCAGCAGTTTCCCATAATGTAGGAAACTATATATATATATTAGCTTTTTCATCATAACTAACCCAGGTACCTCTTGCTAGGTTTTCCAGGAAGCACAGGGCTTTGTGAAATGGCAAAAAGGAGAGAAAAACACACACAAAGCAAAATAACATCCCTTTGTGGAAGTTTCCACTTTGTAAGCGCTTTTTATCTTCCTGGTCATCTGTTCCCAACACACACTCTTGGCAAAAAGATTTCCTGTTTTGCCTTCTTTTGTCACTGTGGCTGTGTTTGGGGGTTTGTCGGGTGCTAACTTTAGAACCTCGTCTGAAAATTTACCTAATGCTGCAACAGCTAATGTCTCACAGGTTCTCCATAAAAACTGGGCATTGAATTTATATGCCTTCTACTAACGCAACAATCAAAATGTCCTTGTTTGCAGGCAGTATCAAAGGAATAAGCAAAATCAAGGAAAAGCACTATTGCCCATTTTAAAGCTAAAGACAGGTCAGGTGAATTGTATACCAACGTGGTCACGAATTCTCACTGCTTGCTATTTTCAGGTTGGTGGCGGTGTCTTTAATAAATGCAATACTGCTCATAAAGACAAAGTCTCTCCTCACACAAGAGCTGTCACAACACTCGCTGTAAGTTGCTGCAGTCATGATGGCCATTTCCTTTGCAAAGGCAAAGATCTTGTTTATCTTTAAAGGATTTCCAGCAAAAATGTGTCTATTCTGAAAACCAGGTCCTGTCAGTGATAAACACACAATCTGTCTTATGGTCATTTTGGAGCTTTTTTGTGATCGTCATTCATAAACTCCCTTTTAGCCATGAATTTTAAAGCTGTTTGTTTATACTCAGTTATTGACATTTGATTTACTAAAGGGTTAATTGTGCTATAAAACTAAATAAAAAAAAGTGTAGTCATCAGTGATTGTGACAACCAGATGCTCCAAATAACACAACCATTAATGTGGTATTTCAGCTACGTAAGAGTCATCAAACTTCCACCCACTTCCTGTCTTCCATATTTTCGGTGTGCTTAACCCCAAACAAAAATTTCCATGTGGATGTTTGGTAAATAGTTGACTCCATTTCTGACCTACTGCTGAGAGTTACAAAGCTAACGCTGTTTGTTAAATAAACATAGCAGCAGAACTACGACGACAAGGAGAAAAACAGAATCCTGAATGAGAACCTGACTGTTCATCAAAGTGCAATTTGTATATCTTTACCTGGTTCTGAAGAGTCCAGGCTTAGCTCAGATAAAAACAGTGGAAGAGAAGCAAGGTAAGCAAGCTGCTGACGAGCCACTGTTGTCGAGTGAGTCTGGTCACTTTCCTGCCTGCCCTGCTGACTTCCCTCCCCTCCTCTCACTCCGTCAAGTCTCCAACACCCTGCTCCAATAACCCCTGACCCACAGGAAGTAGACACAATGGACTGAAAATAACACACCACCTCCCCTGGCAACAACTGCCCACCACAACCCCCACTGCACACCATTTCTACATTGCAGAACACCTACAACAGGCCGGCTCAAGACAGGTGGGAAGAACCAAAAATATCAGCCACTACTCAACAAGCTGTGCCCACATGCCACAAAGTGCACTGTCCCACTTTGAATTCCAGGCATGGCTTTTTTTATTCACAATACAAAGAGGTCCATCTATGATAGTATGCATTAATATCGTGGATATTTTCACATCAAATGCTTAGTTTCACACTACAGCAGGTTGTGCTGCACACTCATGGTGATCTCACAGTCTTCTGCAGGAGGACCACTGCATAGTGAGATGAATGACAGGACTAAAAAGCATCTGTGGGTGAAGGTGTGGGTGTATGTGTGTATATGTTAGGCTTGTTTGTTATGTTAATGACGCTTTCCCTCATGTGCAGTATACACCAATGAACCAATGGAAAGCATATTTATATTTTAAGGCTTTTTTTTTTTTTTATTTCAAGTCAATAAAAAAAAAAAAAAAAAAAACTTAAAAAAACAA
>VUQI01028909.1:0-13960 GCA_015106735.1 Paratilapia polleni | reverse complement strand
CTGTATAAGAAAGCCCTTCGTAAAGCTAGGACATCTTACTATTCCTCACTAATCGAGGAAAACAAGAACAACCCCAGGTTTCTTTTCAGCACTGTAGCCAGGCTGACAAAGAGTCAGAGCTCTGTTGAGCCAAACATTCCTTTAACTCTGACTAGTAATGACTTCATGAATTTCTTTACAAATAAAATTTTAACCATTAGAAAAAAAATTATTCACAGCTGTCCCACAGACATATTGTTATCTACAGCAACTTTCAAAAATACAGATACTTATTTAGACTCTCTCTCTCCGATTGATTTTTCTGAGTTAACTTCAATAATTTTTTCCTCTAAACCATCAACATGTCTATTGGACCCCATCCCTACAAGACTGCTCAAAGAAGTCCTACCATTAATTAAATATACTCAATCTATCTCGATGTAGCCCTGTGAAAACTTTTTTTTCATATGGCTGTATTTAACATCATATTAGGTCAGTTGCAAACATAAAATAATAAGAGTATTAGTATTAGAAGAGTATTAGAAAATTGATTGGACTGTAGTCTAACTCTGACGACCTCTCAACTAGATACACAAAAAAATAAGTGCTGATTTTTATCTTTTCTATCTGATTTTTGTCTATTCAGGACTTTGGGAGCTTTAAGGGTTTCTAGTGGTCTTGTAAAAATAAGCCCAGTTTAGTCAGCCTCAGATGGACCGGCTACACATACAGTACTGTGCAAAGAGCGTAATGCCAGTCACAACCTGGCCTCTGGCTCTCACTCAGGCTTTCAAGGCATTCCAACCACAAGCCACTTCCCGTTACTGACCAGGATGAAGACAGCAGGCTGCTCACAAAACTTATAGTTCAACATGTGCAAAGTTTACCAGGTCCCTGTCAATTATTAGTACATAACACAAATGTGGCAAATGAGTATTAATGAACACAGTATATAACACTAAACGGAGTAGCATGACCTCTCAAAACATCTCTTTGGGTTTTTTAATGGTTAAATGTAGTCTCGGAGGTCCATTCAAAGTACAATATCAGAGGAAGATCCTGCATTTGGACACTTCAAATTTCAGTTCAGTTCAATCAAGACTTTGCAACTGTGTTGCTGCATGTTAATATGGGTGCCTCTTGAGACTACCCAGGTAAGTGTAATTTGTCCTAGAAACTGATCCTTGGTTAATTTCATACATCGGTGGGAATCCACTGTATAGCGCATAAATCTTCTCCATCTGTTAAAACATCTGGCTGCAGTGCATCTCATGAGCTTTAAATATGATCTTAAAGATTCTTGTGTAACATGAGCCCCTGTGGACCACAAACTGCCAACAATAACAATACTTTTATTAAAAGAGACGTAGGTTAAATGGACAATTAGGGGGCAAGGGGGATGGTGAGAAAGCTTTGTGCTACCATGATCAGTGTTTTACTCACATTTACACACTAGCTTTAAATGTTCATTATGGGGAACAGTGTACACAGTAATACAAAATATTACTTATACTTTATTTATAGTACTGTGCTAAAGCTATGGCATAGGTAACACTGTAGCCTGACCTGCACCCTCACAGAAATTGTAAATTGTAAAATTATCTGTTGTTCAAGATTTAGTAGCCCTGTGCCCAGTTTGACTCGTGAATTAATAATGCAGACACACCAGCGCACAAGTATAAATGTAAACTGCGACTTCACATACTACAGCGGGGATTCAATGCAGTACTACAAATTACACTTTATGTGGTTTGGTACTTAGATCAGGCCTAATTTACATAAGCAATTATAGAAACCAGCGCCAGCAGGTTACATTATGTTTTGTGGTGTAGGAAATACTGTCTTATGTTTGTGTTGCCTCATCAGCAAAAAATGCTGAAAAATGAGAAAAGGAAATAGAAATGAACAACACTCCTAGGCGTACATATCATTAACTATATTAGTATAATAGAAGCCATTTCTAACAAATATCTTACTCAAAATCAGTCCTGGCAAGGCGGTATAATAGTGTCAACAAGGAGTAAACAGTACAGTCTTTTCCTGCATGTCTGCCTGTTCCTCAGGGCATTCTGGATACAGAAAATTTTGGGCTTTCGTCAAAATGGACAGGATCACAAAGAATAAAATATCAGAACATTTCCAAAGTTTGGTTTTCCTCTCGCAGTAGGTCATCGTCAGTTCTCAACATGCTAACACACGCCTCAGCTCGGTACTCACAATTCTGAGTTGAATGGGGCGCTTGTCCAGGAAACAGAATTGTACTTGCAAAAGCTTTGGGAGTCTTATCTTGATTGACAATCATTGGTCTTTTTTTTTTCCATGAGTGAAATAACAGTGACAGTCTACTGCAGACTGATCATTGATGGAAAATTAATGTTGAGCAAAGGATTTATTTCTCTTTCAAAATCCTGTCAGTCGGACACTCTGAAAACACTTAATATGCTTGGAAGTGCACCCTGTCCAAGATGTCACTGACCTGTCTGGGACGTCCCGGGGAGCTTTAGCTCCTCCTGCACGAGGTGCAGCCTTTGAACTCTTGTTGGCAGTCATGTTTGTCTGCAAACCACCCGCTCACCTAATGGAAAAACACAAAGATATGAAACACACATTCCATGGATTTCAGACAAACATACAAACATGGACTAATAAGGTACATTAGAACTCTTCAAAGGTTGTTTGTATTTGTCAATGAATATTTTTAGGATATTAAATAAAGTATAGAGTTAATGGAAAAAAATACTCAATCTAACTCTATTTATACAGCTCCTCTCAAGCACACATGCAGCCCGAACTGAATAAATAATTTATACAATAAAAAAGTAAAAAGCAAGTAAAAAACATTGAGTGTCGTCAGTCTAAATTAGGATACTCATGAACTCCAACGGGGCAGTTCTTTCATCTAATGTGGATATGACTCCATAAAACTGTAGTATCAATGGGTAAAGGCTAGTTTTTGTAACAGCAGATGTTACTACTACCCTCCAGCAATATTAGCTTCACTTGAAGTTTTTTCAATTTACTTTTCTCAATCACAGCCTGACATAAATGTGCAGGGTTAACTATTGCAGCTGACAACTTCTCATAACACAAGCTAATAAAGAAATCCTGCACAGTTCTCCATTTCCCCCCATCTGCCATCTTGAATCTCCAGTGTAAACACTGCAGATGACTTTCAATAAACTAAACGCAACTGGCATAACTGACACAGCATGTAGACAATACTGTGCTGGAGAACCTCTGGCACACCTGGCACAGCTGTAGCTAGAAAATTTGCCTTTCAGCATCTAAACATACTGGGCATAAAACGCTGCCAAAGAAAAAGCTAAACGTCTATTCAACAAGCTCTTTATCAACATTTTGGATCATATATATAAATATATTCACATCTGCTACGATTTTGATGCCAACATTAAAGGGTCAGTTCGAAAAGTTCAAAATACTAATTCACTCAATTATTTTTTGAGTTGTACAGAAGACAGATTTTTATAAACCAAAGTTAATATTTAAAGACTCTCATAACAGCGAGAGGTGCAGCTGTGTCCCAGCTCCTTCAATCCTTGTGGCGATGTGTAAGAACTTGGTCCACATATATAAACAGTGGAACTTTTTACAACTGAAAAATGAAAGGCTGTCCTCTAATAAAATTCAACCCCATATTTGAACTCCATCTTTTGTGCCAGCAGCTTAGTACGAGCCTCAGTTGTTTCATTGCAACGGTACTTCCTAGTGGCCATATTTATTAGCACGGGAACAAAGAAGGAAGTGAGACGATGTAGTTGTAGAGGCACATAATTTGCGTAGGGAGGAGGTCAGGGTGGATGGATGGCTCAACAAATCCCTTTAACACAAAGACTTCTGTTTTCTTTCTTTCTCGCCTGAAATGTTCATTTCGCATTTTACACATAATAGTAAATGTCTACTATTTTAACCTAAATCCTAATCTTCCCCTCAGCTTTACCAAGTAACCAGTGGGTCTTATTCAAGCAATAGTTATATGGTGTGGTTGTTCAAATTGGACTGTTTGGTAGCACACAAACATATCTAGCGCCTTTCATGTTTAAAATAAGTGAATAGAATTATGTTGAAATGAAAATGCTATGGGCAGCGCGGTGGTTAGCACTGTTGCCTCACAGCAAGAAGGTCCTGAGTTCAAATCCACCATCTGGCCCCAGCCTTTCTGTGTGGAGTTTGTAGGTTCTCTCTGGGTACTCTGGTTTCCTCCCACAGTCCAAAGACATGCAGTTAGTGGTGTTAGGTTAACTGGTAATTCTAAATTGACTTTAGGTGTGAATGTGAGCGTGAATGGTTGTCTGTCTCTCTGTGTTAGCCCTGTGACAGACTGGTGACCTGTCCAGGGTGTACCCTGCTGCTCGCCCTATGGGAGCTGGGATAGGCTCCAGCCCCCACCTGCGACCCTGAATAGGAAAAGTGGAAGAAATGGATGGATGGATGAAAATACTATCAAGCATTTAACTGTTTTCATGCAGAGCAACCTCCTCTTTATAATACTATGAAGAGCTGATGTAGCAAAGAAATTAAAAGAAAAAAAAGTTAAGACATCTTCCTTAACATTTGCTGAAATGTTTGTCAGATTAGCAGTTAGTTAAAGCCTCCCTTCAAACTGAAGGCCAGTGCCCCTGAAAATGCAGCACTGACCCTTTCAAGAGGGCTCAAAGCAATTGTTCTGGTGCATGAGGAGGTCAAACAGAGATCCCTAGAGATCAGAGTTGGAGGATAGGAGGGTGCTTGGCAGCATGACTTGTTTACAGGAAGCTGTTGTATGAAGAAGCCAGCCAACCAGTAGTGGAGCTGATTCCTATAGAGACAGATGAGAAGAGAGAGGGAGCATTCCTGCTGTCAGCTATTTCCTGTGGACTGTGGACTGGGCTAGGAGGACATGGCATGCATCATTATTTTCATCCAACACAAAGAATGATGTTGCCTTGTCCTGAATACGACTCACCCAGTGCTGCTGTTTCTCCGTCAACCGCAAAAACCACCAAACTCAAAGTGAATTTAAACAGAGTTTTGGTAGCAAAATAGGACAGAAAAGGTGGGAAGGAGCGTCTATTTCCTGTGATCCAGATAGTTATGTAAGATTCAACAGTGGAACTTAAGACATAAGCGTCTACTCACATGCATGCATCAAGAAATATCCAGTTGACTCAGAGTGAAACAAAGTCATCAATCAACGTGACATTTGTTCTAAAATTAGACTTCTATAAATCTTATTTCTGGCATTGAGGATCGTCCTACTACACACGTGGCTGCCCAAATTGACTAATGATGGGCTAAATAATCATCAAACAAATCATACTTAAAAAAAAAGGAAGTAGAGAAAAACATTCAGAGAACTTGTGAAATAATGTGAAAAAATTTTTTATCTTATTCAAAATTTAACTGAGTTAAAATATGATACTTATATAAATTCAGAGACACTGGCAGCTGTGTAAATACTATGTCTGATTCATACCTGATGAAAACATAGTATGTTTGGATGAGACATTCATTCTACTCTATTCTCTCTTTGTTTTGATTTGTAGCATCATTAGATAATGTTGTTAATTTGGAAGCAATTTCTATTTGTGTAAATTCATTGCTTTCATTTTTTTTTTTTTTGGACCGAGAAAGCTATAATCACAGAAATGGGTCACAGAGGCCCAAGATGGACTTTGCGGTGTAAACACCAAGGCGTTAGCCAACTGACTTCCTGAGGTCTGATACCATCTCTCTACACAAAATTACTGACTGTAAACAACCACTTCTAAGAAAGCTCTAGAGTACCTTTAAAGTGCATTCAACCACATTCAAGACAACTTTTCTCTTGAGATGTCAGAGCCAAGGGCAAGCTAACGGTCAACAAGTGACGAAACACTTGACACGCCATGGTGTTAACATATTTGATGTTTTACAGGATGAGGCAGGACACAAAAAGACACACTTTAGCTGAGGGCTTTATTTTCTTGCTGTCTTGTTGTTGTAAAAACACAATTCTTCTGTCTCCCTTGTTTCTCTTCCATACCCCCTCTTTTCACCCACATATCTCTGTCTTGTTTTTTCTGAGGTTTCTTCCTAAAGCGTTTGTCAGGGGTGACTTCAATATATGTGAGGATACAGGGTGTCCAATAATGTAAAGATTGTAAAGAAAATGAGGCAAATTTGCCATTAAGCCACATATAAAAAAGCTGACTTGACTAACCTTGAAGCTTAAACAGTGCAAAGTTCTTAGTAAATAAAGCTGATATGGATACAGAGAGTAACACTTGTTGGAGGTGTGTTTGCTGGCTACCTGAAAACTTAAAGTCAAATATTCTCTCTCTGTTTAGCTCTGTTTTTGGTCTCTACCAACACCTGAGGAAAACGTCTGGCTCTTTAGCTGCCAAATGTTTCACTATGTTCACCAGCTGGTTACAAAATGTGTCTGTTTGCTGAAAAGATCACACGCTGTGGGCTTTTAGAGTTGGATATCACAGCTGGAAACAACTCTGATAACAATGGCGGGACTGAAAAACTGTGAAGTAACAGGCTGGAAAACCTAAACCAGAAACTAGACACCAAAAAGCCTTACAGTACTGCAGAGTCAGATGATGATCTCGGTGCTTTAATCAATTTGAGTGGACCCTTTTACATTACACCTAGGTATGAGATAAAGCAGCTGTCTGTAGATCACACATGGGCCCGAACCAGCCCGTGAACCATCTTGATGCATTTGGGTAAATGTTTTATAGTAATAACATTTTAAATGTAACTTGTAACCAAGTTTCAAGTCATCTATCCAATGTATGTTCCTTTTCTTACTTTATCTAAGTTAATATGGCACTCTGGGGAAAAATGTAGATTGTTATATAGTATAGTGTAAACACCATATTGTGCTCATACACTTGGTTGACTTAAGTGTTGATGGCTTGCAATGAAAATATCTCCACCCATTTGGGTCAGGGGCAACACACACCGGCAGCACGTGAAGCATGGGAACACCAGCACCCAATCTTTTTTCTTTTTTCTTTTTTTTTTTAATGAAAGGCCCTGCAAACACCAGCGATGTCTTGATCAAGCAACCCCCAGATTAAAATGACCAACTGTACACCTTAAATAAATATGGTACAAAAAACAGTTTGATCTCAAAAGCTTTCCTTTCCCCTCATCACAACTACAGTGGGTATTTTTTTTTTTTTTATAACTCACCTGTTTCAATTATACTAAGGCTCATTATTAAGGGCATGGCCACTTTGGGTGTCAAATGGGTGTGGTTTCGTTTTGTATGGCATTTGGTTGTGCTAAAAGACACCCTAATGAGTCCGCTGTTCATTTTCTCAGGTCAGCACATTTTGTTTTCAGCCTGTTTTTCGCTAGCCAAAGTTATCATTTAATAACACACTGAACTACCAATGCATCTTACTAACTAGTTAGACAACGCCAGTGTTAGCTGATAACTCCCCAGGGTTACCCCCCATATATGCTCATGTCCTGCTTTAAAAACAAAGAAACCAACAAAAACAAGTTCTGTGAGTTTGGCATTTTGTCCACGCCCAAAATGCCAAACTCAAGGCTTCACAACAGTAGTCCACAAACAAATGGGTGATGCCACTTTCATTTAAACTCTATTGTCTCGATTAACCATCTTGACTAACACGTATCCACATTTCCAGGCTACTGGTCGGCTTCTTCTTCTTAGCTTTGCAAGCCAAACATGCAGCCTTAGACAGTTAAAAGTTTTACTTCCTTATTTTTTTAAATGCTACTTCTTAATCCCTTTACTTCAACCTCAACACAGAGATGAAAAACTTTGCCGGTCCTGAAATCCACAAATCCTGAAAGCCAAACTGTCACTTTTTGATATTCAACACCATCATCTTAATTAGGTAGCTTTGCCATTTCAGGGTTTTTCCTGGTTCTGTTATGTTCATGTCCAGAAGTATTAAGTGATTACATGAGAGGCCTATCAATGACGCATATGTTCCCTCAGCAACAGGAGCTTATTGATGAAATGGGACTATGACAGTGTCTCCATTAGACTGTTTGGTCTGGAATAAAAGAGCTCTTTGTGCTCAGTGTGTCCTTGAGAGGGGGAGATGGTTAAAAAGTAAGTCTTTTATCAGTCTGTAGCACGTGTGTGTGTGTGTGTGTGTGTGTCTTTTAAAGAGAGCCCACATGTCCTTGGCACTGTCACATTTGACATATTATCTGATACATGGTTCTCCCTGCAACTTGCAGGAATGTGCTAATATTTGCATTATCCGTCAGACCTTGGCTGCATTCAAAATATTAAAGAATGTTTTCAGAGGATGAAACGAAGCAGAGCGGAGGGGCAGAAACACCTGGAGTCAAAGCAAAGAGCTTTGTTCTCATTCAGTATAAGACTATACAAATACGCACACTCTCAGCACCTGGCTGAGAATTATGTTCAGATTATTACACAACCACATAACTTTATGTAACAATTTCATGTTAATATCATAATGGGCAAACTTTCATGTTTCCTTTCAGCTCCTTTTGAATTCTAAAAATATGCAGCAGCAGCAGCAGGAGCAGTCACAACAGCTTTCATACACAGAGCCTGTCTCTTGTTTCTCTGCTTTTCAGGATGACCCGATTCTCAGTTTCTGCTGATCAGCAACCTGACTTCAAGGTTTTTAAAAACCACCGCAGAGCTCACAGGCAGCCAAAAACAAATGGGGAAAAGAAGGGTGAAAATCTCTGCAAATTCTCAACTCTTTCCAGGCGTCACAACTTACTGGCAGACAGGAGTCCATGAGCCCACACACTGATCCACACCATTGTTTCAGTATCTCCTGAAAGACCAGTTTTGTCCCCAGTGGACAAAGTCATTTGAGCTGGCTGAGTCGAATCATGTCAGCAGAGTAGCGTGGGACTTGAGTTGCATATGTATGTATTTTCAGAAGGGTATCCAAGGTTTGGTATTCAGCCTACACTAGGATAAATACAATCCGCATAAAATAATTTTCGCTATACATGAACATTGTATGTGAGGTGTTTTATAAGCCAAACATGATGGGAAAGCAAAAATTCCCATCTGAAACTGAAAGCTTGTACTGTATATATGCATTGTGTACATAATGTGACTCTCTGGAGACCCATTTAAGGCTCTATGTGTCTATGTAAAAGAAAACCACCAAGGTCAGTGCTACTGGCAGTTGCACATAGCCATACCTATATAATTACCCTACCACATGTTTCGCCATGCTGCCACTGTAGCTCGACTGTCCAGGTGGAACCAATACATGGAATCTTTTTTTATCTTCTTTTTTTCAGGGTAATCATGGCATATTTTCTCCTTGTGGAAAAGATGAAAAACCCTTCTGTATAACCTAGATATGAGCATGCACAGCTGCAGAGGCAGGCATGTGGAAAACAGGCTTATGTCCATCTGAGCTGCAGCGGGCGGGGGGGTGAATTTGTGTAAGAAAGTTGACCTCCAACACAAAAGTCTTTGACTTTTCCAAGGACACAAAATACGCTCATGTTTGTCAAAGTCTTAAAGTTGGAGTTTAAGTAAACAGAGACAAAGATCAGCTTTACTAACACTTGGTTGTCCATTTGTTCTCCTATGAAAAATTTCTCAGTCCATCAACTTCATACAGATTAAAGGGACGGTTGACCCCAAAATCTAACTTTACATATTTTTCTGTAGATTGTGTCACTGTGAGTTGCCTAGTTGTGGAGATACCGGCACTAGAGATGTTTGCCTTCTCTTGAACATAATGGAACTAAAGGGGGACTTGCCTTGTGATGCTCAAAGTACCAAAAAAGTACATTTGCAACACTCAGCAGAAATGTCTCTTTCCAGAAATCACAACCCAATTACTCAATAAATCCACAAACCTTTGTTTTGAGCAGTTTCTAGTTTCTACCAAAGTACACCCACCAAATGTACCACTCTGCATGGGGAAATGTCCATCTACCCATTGCAGGAGACTCGTGCTAGTGATAGCGTGACATTAATGGCTGAGCTGTAATGTTAGCTAGCTCCATGCTCGATGGCAGATGGAGAAAGTGAAGAGAAAACAGTTCTTATAAGAAACAAGGTTTATTGATTTATTTATTTATTTTTTTCCAAAATGGGTCATGATTTTTGGAAAGAGTTGGACGAGGGCCAGCAGCGTCACCACTTATGCATATCCCAGTTTCCATCACTGTTCAGACACTTTTTTTCCCACCACTAGTTATAAAAGCTGACAATGGTTTCTTTTGCCTATAAATATGATGCTTCCCCGAACTTCACCACATAGCTTTAGTTAGAAACAGAACACATATGAGCTGTTTGTGGGGCAGTTTAAGTATGTGGATCAAATTACCCATTTTTTAAAACAGGCTTCACAGATGAGCAACTTCTGAGGAAAACAACTTGGCTCTCATTGATTATACTGGCATTACTATTCTTGACTTAAGTAGCCAGTGAATTAATTAAGATTACTGGACATGATCTCATTAGGGAAGTCATTATGTATGTGATGACTAAGATGGATAAAGAAATTCCTCAGCTTTAGTTGTTTGAGTTCAATAATCTGGAAACTCAAGTCAATATGTGCTGATTAATGGCACTGGGATATTATGCTCTAGCAATTCATTATAGGTTATAGGGTGTCTACTTTATAAAGAGGCTTTGTAAATGTAGAGTTTGCACCATTTATTCTGAGTATCAACAGGTTGTGACAAGTGTTTAAGAACTGAAAACACAGCTGAGAGTGTTTGTATTCAGACATCCAACCCAGCAGTGAACTGCTAGCGTGTCAGCACGCAACTATAGATGATAAATGTAGCACCCTGAATAAATAAAGTCAGGACATCTTATGGCATGATAATGTGGACATGATGATGTTATGTTACTGTGACATGGTATGCAAAATCCCATTAAAATATTACGACCCATTAACTTTACAGCCCAGAGGGAGCTTATAAACGGTTACATACAGAGGTTAAGTTACACTGTAGTTTGCAGCTTTATTTTTACTTCAAACACAATAACGTGAAAAATATTTCAAGTTATTGAAAGATAAATTTTATTTTATTAAAAGATAAATATGAAAAGGGTGTAACCAAAATATTTCTAAAGCTTCGTGGAGGCCCTGCACTTGCCATCTTTATAACACCAAATCAAAACACTCTTCACCCAGAGCGAATGACACAAGTGACGAGAGGCAGCGCTGTGAGTAGGTGAGGGAAGTGGAGTTAAGTGGGCACCGCTGCTGGAGAGAGGAGTAAGCTAGAAAGGAACGCTGGCATCTGTATTCAATGTGAATTTCTGACACGACTTCCCGGGAAACCTGACGACACACCAGGAGCAGATTTTTGGTAAATGCAAAGGGATTAATCTTAAGCCAGACACACACTGTGCAATTCTGGGCAGCCCCAGATGAAAGATGACTAGCGTGAAAGGATCATGGTAATGTCTTTGGTTTGGCTCCAAAACTGTGACTTCGCCTACGTCACACACAGTAGTAAGAGACAGAGGTTCATGGTTGGCAGCTGTTAAGGTCTTTCAACCAGTGTAGTCAAATTTTAAACAGTGTCAGAAATGTATTTTATCTTAAATTTATCCCGTTCATAATCCATCACAATTAATGTTTTGTTGTCAATGGTTGGGTGTACTGCACAAACTAATGAGAATTAATCTAGTTTCACTAATATCTGA
Organism: Paratilapia polleni; assembly: GCA_015106735.1. NCBI lineage: Eukaryota > Metazoa > Chordata > Actinopteri > Cichliformes > Cichlidae > Paratilapia > Paratilapia polleni. The sequence goes on along the minus strand of VUQI01028909.1, from coordinate 2,328 downwards.
CTAATACTCCAGGTGGAGTAGCAATTCTTGTAAAAACTGAAAAGTGCTCGTAAAACAACAAATATGACCTCGACCTTGAGCGCAATTTGGGTGACGACCAAATCACTGTGTGCAAGTTTAACTAAAATCTGACCAACACTCTAGGAGGAGTAGTGATTCTGCTGAACTGTGGAGGGACGAACAGATGGAGGAAGCACAGAAGCTCACCGGTCCTTCAGTTGGCTGAGCTAAAAAACAAACTGAACAGATGGAAGCAAAATGTGGAAAACAAAAAGTCCAACAAATGAGAAAATCTAGTTGAATTGTGGGCCCTTAATCTGTAGGTTATATAATCGTACAGTCTAAATGAATCAAACTTGATTTGCTACCCGAGTTTTTAGGTAGCAAATCAAATAAGTTCACAGTGTTTAGCAAGGTTAATATAGTTTCCTAAAACTAAACTAAAACTAGGTGTGAAAACACATTTTAGTTAGCTGAAATAAAAATAAAAGCCATACTTTTGGTTTAGAAAAGAGGAAAGGTTATATAGAGGGATGTTTTTAGTCTTTGCCTGATGAGGCTTTGGTGCACTTAGGTTTGTTAAGACTTGGAACATGACTGTGAGTCATCTGCCTCACAAAGTGTTGTTTGTATTGTAGTACCTATTCTGAACTTCTTAAATCTTGCCCTGGACAAACGCCATCTATATCATGACAATTAAAAAAGACTAACACTAAGCTAAGACTAAACATTTTCAAACTATGAAAAAAACCTAAAGGTGTAAAAAATACAAGCTATTTGCAAAACTATAATACCTGTGGGTGACTTTAGACAGATGTGTCAGTGTCATCATACAAGTGTTCATCACAAGACAGCACTGAGACACAGCAGGACAACTCATGTCTGTCAGAAGACTGAGCAACAAAAGACATCTGTCTTCTGTCATGTACTTCTGAGATAGTGATCCACTGTCTTATGAGACCAGTGTATATAAGCCTTGAAAAAAACATACGTATAACTAGTGTGGACTGTTCTGTGCTCTATGTCACAGGTGTGACATGTCATGTGTTTTTAAGCCATGTGAATGTGAGCTGAATCGTTGAATACAGCCACAGACTACACAATGTCATCAGTGTCATATCTCTCTTACTGTATAGATATAGGCACATAAACTTAAATGCTTCCATGAGAGGCAATGAAAAGCTTGTTTTCAAAGGAAGCTTTCTCATTGTTGTTGATGGCTTCTGTAGCACTTTGAGGGAAGTTAAGGGAGATGGTCTTGTGATTTGCAGATTTAAGACTGGGAAATCTGTCAAAACCGCATGTTGCAGAAATACCCCTCCCAGTTTAGAAGAAATGTGGCTGAGGATCCCTTCAGCAAAGACAGTGAAGAAAACTACAGCATCAGACCCTCACTATCAGTTCAGCAATCCTCACAATGAAGCTATATGGAAGATAAAAAACTCTGATTGTGGTGTTGAGTGAACAACGGTCCCTTTAAAAGCATCTGGTGATAGGCCAGGCTCACTCCTGTTAAAGTGAATGGAGAACAGAGAAGAACTTCCTCAATAGCTTTGTGTTGACAGTCCCATCCAGTGAGAGGGGAAGGTCATTGTTTGATGTGCACAATGGAAAGGGTTTTAAGGAAAAGAGAAAAAAAAAAAGAAAGCTAAAGAAAACCGCTCACAGCCATAGGGTTTGCATTATAGTGAATAAGATAAGATCATAAGGATTTAGGCTGTAATCTGTTATGAAAACTCATATTCCAGAACCAAAACAGTCAAGACAGCCACACAGCTCTCCATACTTAACCCACACAAAGCTCAGTGAAAGCACACGTTTCCCAGTGTTGTTCTAAGAAAAAAAAAAACTACAAAAGTTTTGTTACTTTAACAATCGCATGCGTTTAGAACTTTAAATTGCAAAAAACAATTATGATACATGAGCCAGATTTTTTATTCTTTATCCAAGTAGGAAGGTAAGTAAAGGCACATGTTTCAGTCATTAAAAAAATAAACAAAACCTGGACCTGCATCTGCACCAAAGCCAGGTCAGATTAAGTTAAATTAAAGGCACCTAACTAACGGGCAGAGTTTAAAACCAGTGACATTTATAATGCATGTACATGTTCATTTTGTCTCATGGAGGTCTAATTACTGTCACTTTGGACTACTACATGAAACATTACATGACATGTAGCGCAGCAGATAATCTCCAAAGAGATTTAACAAATAAAAACTGCACGTGTACAACTGTGTAAAGGGCAATATAAACAGAATACACAAACATTTAAAGTATTTGTGTTTTTAACCTCACTTGCCAAAAAAAAAAAAAAAAAATAGTCTGTAT
>VUQI01028907.1:0-10508 GCA_015106735.1 Paratilapia polleni | reverse complement strand
AATTACCAAGCTGTTCAACAGTGAAACTTCTAAAATAAAAGCAACTACAAATATGATGAACACACACAGACGTAGCAGACAGGGGAATGGAATTGATTCGCCTTCAGCTTTTATCCACATCGGCTTCTGATTGTCCTGATGTGCTGCTGAAAAGACATTTTTAACTGTCTTCACAGGCAAGTGAGATGCAGGAACGTGTGTAACAAGGGAACTTTCATCTTCCATCCACAAGCTCGTTGAGATCACAGCATGCATTTCACACACCATGACGAAGATAGAAAATGTAGAGCAGGCTACAGACACACATTTCAGGATTTTCAGTCCTCCAGATAGACTCTAAAATAAGTTTTGCTTTCAAATTTGTGGAGAGGCACACCTTCTGTCACTTCAGTGTAAAGTAAGTAAGTTGAGATGGCACTATATTATAAACAAACAAACATGGCTAATGGCTTTACTCATGCTTTGTAGACAACCACAGTATATATAACATTTCTTTCTTCATCTTAAAAAACTTGACAACTTTATATGTGGTGCATATCATTGACAAACATGTGAATATATGTGACATTATATTGGTGGTACAAAACTGGTTATTCAGAGGTTTTTATTATTATTATTATTATTAAGAATATTTCAAAAATGAGCAAGAGCAGCTTGACAACATCCTACAAATGTGTGCAAGTCACATTCCTGAGTGGTTCCTCCTCCTTTTAACCATAAAAAGGTGTCCCCACTAAACAGAGGCCAATGTCTGGCTGAAATTATATGCATGGTGTTATAGCTGTTTACAGTAAAAGTAAAGAATGTGTTTTTTTATCAGGAGCAGGAAAAAGAATGACACCCTCTTAAACCTAAAACACAAATTCATCAACTGGGCTTGGCGGCAGTGGTTCGACCTTGAGCATGACCCGAGTAGAAAGAGACTTTTCAAGCACTCCTAAATTTAAATTTAGCTCAAAATCACTTAATGAGCTGCAGTGAATCAACTTTCCCATCAGCCCTGCTCTTAAGACGCAGAGAGACACTTTTCACAGAGAAAAACCATGAAGGACTGTTGTATGAGCTGACCAATAAAACACCCCTTTCAGCAACTGCACCAGTCCATTATATGGCTTTCAAAGCCCAAAGCTTCTTCTTTTTTTTTTAATGCCTTCCTGAGTTTCTTGAGGCCCCCAATACTCTGTGGCCAAACTTATTCTGCCTCTCCTTAGCCCTAGTTAGAAACTGTGTATCATGGCTGCTTGTCAGTCAGGATAAGCCATACCACTAGCATTTCCATCATTGCTGTGGTAATGCAAAAACATGGCCAGAACTCATAAATGTCAGATTATTTTTCAGCCTATCTGGGTATAAGATTGTTACTCTTGTGGCTTGCAGAGTGCTGCAGAGAGGCTCGGCTCAGTCTTCTGCTCCTTAGAAATCAAAGCAGCTTACACAGTCATCTGGAAAAAAATATTCAAACTATTTTAGGAGACAGTATCCAAGATGGTGAAGGTGACAGACAAATCACACAAAGGGGAGCTATAAGTTAAATTATAGGACTGAGATTAATTACAACTAATTTTCTTAACCGAAAAGCTTCTATACTAACTTGTGCCAATTAACCAGGAATGTGACCATATTAAATGGGATGCAGCATGTACCTAAATTATTGGGGAATATGCTATTTGGAAATAAGCTTTATATACATCTGCACTAAAGATGCTGGTATATATTCTTTTGTCTGTGCTTCATTATTTTACCAAAGTTTGTGTCTGGTCCTGCAGGATTTAAGGACTTTCTAATGAGTCTTACATGTTTGGTTTTAATTATTTACTGATTGATTTTTTTCATTTCTGCAATAAATTTTCTGTCTTTTGATGAATAGAGTCATAACACGTCTTTGGCAGACAATAGTAGCTTGAAAGCTACTATTAAACCTCTTTTTCTTCACACTAGCCCAGAAAGATTTCTTCTAATGCCATTAAACTATCTATCAAGTCATACTAAAATAGATTTATGGCACTGCAGACTGACAGTGACAGATGGAGAGAGGTGGCTGATAAGAATAAATCTGCAAATTCTGAGAGAGAGAGATTAAAAAATAAAGCAATGGCTAATTGCAGAGAGAAAATGGGAGCAAACAGAAAGTGTGCAAGACTATTAGAATTCAGAAAGGATACAAACAATATGCTAATTTTAGGCCTTTTTACACCATTTACTGTTCTTATGGTGTGCCTTAAAACACCAGTATGCAATTACTCAAACCAACAAAAAGAAATGTGGTTTTAAATTTGTTTTCACATAATTATCTGTTAAGATGTCTCCAGAAATGTATTTGTCACTGGTGTTTTTCAGAGTCTAAAAACATTAAAAAAAAAACAAAAAAAAAAACGCAGGTTTGCTAGAAGTTGCTGCACCTAATTATTACATGTAGGAAGATTATTACAGCAATACTACGGCAACTATTAGAGCATTTTTTCCAAAAATAATTAAGAACAAAAAAGGCCCAATAACAACTGTGAACTTAAGGTTTTGTACACCGGAGAGGCAAGCTGAGAGGAGCCTTTGTTACAGTGATCTTTTTCTTCATCACGCCTCTGCACTTCAGATTAAAGCAACCATTATTGCCATGAGCTGTGCGCCATCTAGTGTAAAATACACGCATTGTCTTATGCTGAAGGCGGAAGTGTGAGCCCAGAACATGCGCCAGAAAGTTATCAAACCCCCCACCAACACATAGAGCAAAACAGGAAATTAAAAAATGTGAGCTGTAAAAATGAAAGAATTGTTGATCAACAAACATGGATGAAGTTCATTGGTTGTTTAATTCCTTATCCTAATATAAGGATATACCCTTCATATTAATATTTAATTGCATAACACTTGTTTAACACAGGCAGTAACCTAAAATATGATTTCTAATATAGGTCGATATAACAATGATGATCACAAATATAAAGAAAGTTGTCTAAAAGGATATTTACAAGTTTATTTAGCATTTATTTAGCAGATGCTACAAAATCCGATTGCTTTTCATTAGCCACGTTTGTGCTGCACTTGAAATGACTAACAACATATTTACTTTATTTTTTAATTATAATGGACGTTTGGGTCCCGCGCTTGGTTTTTATTTTGAAAGTCATCAACGGAAGTTGTGCGTTATGTTGTGGTGAACTTGTCGTGGTGTTAGCTGGCAGACTGCATGCAGACGGCTACAGGAATAACAGCATGGCTTACAGTGCGAAGATCGGTCCGTCCATCCTGAGCAGCGACCTGTCCTGTCTGGGCAGCGAGTGTGTGAGGATGATGGAGTGCGGGGCGGATTACCTGCATCTGGACGTCATGGACGGGTCGGTTTTTTCGCACGTAGATTTACCTGTCCTGCTAACGGCTAGCGAGCCAGTTAGAAGCTCAGTACTTGAGAGCCAAAGTTGGCTAACATCAACAAGCTAAGCTAGCTTGTCAAAAGTTAAGCTGGGGAGGCGATATTTCTGGAACTGGTTTAACTGGAAGGTTCAAAACTTCTGGGTGTCAAACTGTACTTTCTTTGAAAGTCTTATTGCCTTGTCCTTCTACCTGGTAGTTTTGGCATGTTTTAGCTTCCTCTACACTTACGCAAAACGTTACTGTGAGCTGTTTATGCAAGATAAAGTAATGTCACAACAGTTAAATATCTGCCTTTGTTTCGTCTTAAAGGCACTTTGTACCCAACATCACATTTGGTCATCCCATGGTGGAGTGCTTGAGGAAGTCAGTAGGCCAGGAGCCTTTCTTTGGTAAGAAAACGACTTTCCCATAAAAACGCATGTTCTGTTGTGTGGTGGGGCACAGTATTGAGACGATGTTAATGTTGCAGACATGCACATGATGGTGTCTCGGCCTGAGCAGTGGGTGAAGCCTATGGCTGCAGCAGGAGCCAACCAGTACACCTTCCACTTAGAGGCCACCACCAACCCTGGAAACCTCATCAAGGAGATTAGAGAGAGTGGCATGAAGGTGAGGATATGATGCCAAATGAAGAGGCAGACTCATGTAATTGATCTTCAGATCCAACTATGCATTAACTTACAGGTTAAGACTGGTTGACACAAAAGACATATACATGTTTGTATCAGATGATATTGATAGGAAAAGACAAAATATTAACCTCTGTTACAAACCTGTGAGTGCTAAAGTAACCCCACGTGTTCACACTGTGTTGTAGGTGGGTTTGGCCATAAAGCCTGGTACTACTGTTGAAGAGCTGGCTCCCTGGGCTAACCAGATCAACATGGCTCTGGTAATGACTGTTGAACCTGGCTTTGGAGGACAAAAATTTATGGAAGACATGATGCCAAAGGTAAGGACAAAGCAAAGGCACAGAAATGAACATAACAGGAACACAACAGAGCAAACTAGGCTTAAATACTTACCGTACAGCAAAGGTAAAATGAGCAAGCACTGCACATACTAAGTAGCACAGTGTAGCTGCTATACTGTTCATAATGCTTCCAAACTGCTCTGTGGGCCTCTGTCAGTTTAACATACAACGAGGTGTGAAGCCAGCCTGTGTGGAGTACATGCAGTCTTCTCATTTGTTTTAAAGTTGGAGAAAGAAAATCAGAGGAATGTGCATTATTAAAACCAGTGTGCTTTTCTCTTAAATGGACACTACTCCTAAGATTTGACAACAAAAGAGCACATACTAAAAGTACTGAAGACTGCACATTTTGCCATACATGTATTCCATGTGTAAACACAAGCATAGGCCACAGCAGGCTGATACAATCTATTGCATTGCAGACTTAGAAAAAAAGGGATACAGTGTTTTGCTATTTTTAAGACAAGTGGGGTACAGGTATATGTGAAGTATATGGTTTATAAGTGCTCTTTGTAGTGATCACATACAGGTGCTTTTTGTGGAGGACTCACATTTTGTGTGGGAGAAAATGTAGTCTACAAACCAAATATTAAAATGCAAGTATCCTGCAAAAATGATCCAGGGCGCACTGAGTGGTTTGTGCAAACTGTGTTGGATGTTGTTAAAATTTCTGAAAACAGCTTACCGTCCTGATAGAAGCACCTATTTACCACAGCATAGTGGTTTTGTCTGACTTGCATTCTGGTTGAGGATGTGCGTGTGATTAGTCATACTAATCTGTGAAATTGTGTTTGGCAGATTTTGAGCTGTTTTTTTTGTGTATATGTGACCCAGGTAAGCTGGCTGCGGAGTCAGTTCCCATCATTAGACATTGAAGTAGATGGAGGGGTTGGCCCTGATTCTATTCACAAGTGTGCAGAGGTAAAAGATACAAACATGACAGCCTACTCAAATAACCATCTAAAAAAAACCTCTTGATTTTGTTTTTTTTAGGTTATCTTACATTGTGTGTATGCTCACATTTACTCTAGGCAGGGGCTAACATGATTGTGTCAGGCAGTGCTGTGATTGGCAGTGATGACCCACGTTCTGTCATCGCCCTTCTGCGCACCGTGGTGGCTGAAGCAATTCAGAAACGCTCGCTGGACCGCTGAGATGTTCTATTTATGGTCCCCACAGCGACGCTCTACCTGCCTGTCCCAGCAACACACCACAGCAGCCGGTGGAAAGGAATCAATACGGACATTTCTGGGTTAGAGGTCGAGGGTCCCGCTCAGAACAGGGGGCTTCAGTGGATGTGTGAGTTGACAGCCAAATCCAAATCACTTTTATGGGAGTGGAGCTGCGTCGTGCCTCTACAAACCTGAACTTCATCCTCTTCTGCCACAGTCTCCTTGTCTCCTGAATAGTTAACTCAAAATGAGTCTCACCTCAGCATGGGAACAATAATTTCAGCACTGGAGCTAAAGTTACTCTGATAAACTCTGTAAACATTCCTGAGCATTGTTTTGACTTACACTGTGTGTTTTGAGTATGATTTGCAGAAATAAAATGGCCCAGAAATCACGGTTCATAGATCAAAAAAACCATTTTGACTCATTCACTGTTTTGTTGAAATCACAAGCTGTTTACTGTACTACTGAGGAGTAAAATGATTGTACACTACTAAATCCCATGAAATTTGGTTTTGCATATTAAAAGGTTTAAAGTGAAAGTTGGTGTGTATTCTTTGCAGTTTGACAATAAATGTGGTTTATTTACTGGCCTCCTCATTAGGGTTCAGAACATTCTCTAGGGTTTACAGAGAATGGCCAGAAAAAGAGAAAATATCCAGTGAGTGGCAGTTCTTTGGGTGAAAATGCCTTGTTGATGCCAGAGGAGAATGGCCAGACTGCTTCGAGCAGATAGGAAGCCAACAGTAACTCAAATAACCACTCGTTACAACCGAGGTATGTGGAAGAGAATCTCTGAATGCACAACACATCAAACCTTGAAGCAGATGGGCTACAGCAGCTGAAGACCACACCAGTTCCTACTCCTGTCAGCTAAGAACAGGAAACTGAGGCCACAATTTGCACAAAAATTCGATAATAGAAGATTGGAAAAATGTTGCCTGGTCTGATGAGTCTCAATTTCTCCTGCAGCATTCAGATGGTAGGGTCAGAATTTGGTGTAAAGAACGTGAAAGCATGGATCCATCCTGCCTTGTATCAACAGTTCAGACTGGTGGTGGTGTAATGATGTGGGACATATTTTCTTGGCACACTTTGGGCCCCTTAGTACCAACTGAGGATCCTGCGGATAACGTGTCATGTTCCAAAGCTCAGATCATCTCAAACTGCCTTCTTGAGGAACTGCCTTCACTGTACTCAAATTACCTCCACAGTCACCAGATCTCAATCCAATAGAGCACCTTTGGGATGTGGTGGAACAGGAGATTCACATCATGGATGTGCAGCCACCAAATCTGCAGCAACTGTGTGATGCTGTCATGTCAATATGGACCAAAATCTCTGAGGAATGTTTCCAGCACCTTGTTGAATCTGTGCTGTGAAGATTTAAGGCAGTTCTGAAGGGAAAAGGGGGTCCAACTCGTTTTACAGGATTGCAGTTTGCAATCCTGTAAAAATGGTTGCAGCACTTTAACAAATCAAGATGTTAAGTACACAGTGAATTACTGAATTTCATCCAGGAGGCATTTCTCTCTATTTGGGCAAATAGGAAGATGTCCATGTTACAGACCACTGCAAATTCAGTCTTAATACAATGTTGCGTGCAGTAGTATGAAAGAGAAACAACTGTTAATAATTTAAAACACTGTAAATATTTTAGATATGAAATTTGAACTGTCTCAATGAGGCAGAACAGTAAGGTGCTCCTTAAACATTAATTTTGCAGCAATAATCTTAAATTCAAAACCCCACTTTACATCAGTAGAGTTGATGAACAGCAGGTGAACAGTTTTCAGTTCCTGGGAATTAGTGTCGCAGAGAACCTGTCACTGCTGGCATGCATCTGCCTGGTTAAGAAAGCTCAGGAATGACTGTACTCCTGAAGAAAACTGATAAAATTCTGTCGAGCATCAGTGATAACGGTGAGGTGTCTGCGCACAGCCCAAAGGATACTAAAAGACAATACCCACCACAGCCACAGCCTGTTCACCCTGCTGCCATCTGGTAAGCAAAACAGAAGGACTCAATGCTGTAGCACCAGGGTTTTGGAACAGTTTGTTTCCTTAGGCTGAATTCATCCTCAACACTTCACCTAAAAAAAAGAAGAAAAAATCCCAAGACTAAGTAATTTATTCATTTTTCTCATTTCCTCTTTTGTTAGTACCATACATCAACTACATTTGAAGTTTCGTCATAAAACCTTGTGTTGAGTACTGACAATTAAATCTTACTGTGACAGTCACAGGAGCCAGTCCTCTGCATGATCACTTTTACTATTAATATTAAGTCTGCTTTGTTAATCCTCACTCAGGTTTTCAATGTTAGACTTTTGCTTGTCACTGAGTATATTTTCCTCAGCTCCTTTAACTCAAGTAAAGGAGATTAATGGCTCCTCCACAAAGAAAATATAGAGTACACGATCCAAGCTGCGTGACTGACTTTTACAGATTTTTCCTCATTCATACACTAGGTGGCAAGTTTGGACAAAAACCTTTTAATAGTCAGTGAAAAATCCACGATTAAATAGTCAGGGGTGTGTTTATTCAATTGTAAACAAGAACTAATATTTTACATATTTCTAGATGAAAAACACAGTGCTGTAATCTATGATGCATTTAGGCTTACTGGCGTGAACCGCAGCACTATAAATTCAGCAGAGAATTGGACACAGAATGATTGCTATGTGCTGTGAAAAGGTGTTGTCTGTGTACATACTGACAATACTGTTTAAATCTTTGACTGCTTTTCAAAGACTGTTATTGCCCTGTCAGTTTAATTCATTAGGTGGAAAAAGGGTTGTTGTTTGTCAATTGATTTCTGTCTAGAAGTGGTGCCAGTGTCTGATTTGTTTGAACAAGGAGAAATGCAAGTTTACGAGCTGGCTGTGTTTTCAGGAATCAATATGTAACATTGCATTTGTCGAGTCAGACTTGGATGCAGAACCCCCTTTCCCGCACACCCAGAAAGACCAGAAACATATCTGTGGTATCTCTCATCTATTTATCTGCTGAAAGAATCCCTCCTGTCAATGAGAATCACCCATGACATACTTCAAACTGCAAGCAGCTCACTCTTAATAATGCAGCATATGTCTTGGAGGCAATTTGCAGAGCTGCTGAAATATTGATGCCTAAAAACTGTATTTTCATTTTAACGTCATAGATAATGGCAGATAATGTCATCATCTTTGTTTACAGGATCTTTGCATAAGTGTATATAGAGGTTTGCATAGCGTGCAAGCATGTTACAAGAGAGTTTGTGTATTACATGTGTGTTTGTACATTACTGGGGAATCTCCTGTGACCGATTTCTGTTCTAATAGATGATGACAGCCGTTTTGTATGCCTGTGTCGCTGCTGCTTCTAAATGAGAGACAATTCAATGTGAGTGAGTTGTTGGGCATCTACACATGCTCCACAATATTTAAGCCATGTCTCAGTATCATTATCAGTTAATTGACAGTTGTTGTTTCGCTCTACAGATTTGTCTTGCACTGTGTACGCACCATTTGTTAATTTGTTATGAAGTTATAAAAGCAGAGAGAGAAATCTGGGCAGCAGCAGTGGTAACAATGAAGGAGCTGGTTCACAGAGAGTAGAGGATGCTTATAGAATGACACACACACGTACCTCACATGCTGGCCCCTAACTTATAGATCAAAGTCACTCATGAGAAACTTCCTTCTCCGATGCCATGACAACAACATCCAGAGGTACTGTTATTTGTGGTTAAAAGCCATAATAGATAGGGAATGGCTGGGGCACAGAGAAGAATGGTCAGAGATCAATCAGCCGTTGGCTTTTCCTCCTGGTCACATGTAAAGTGCCTATGTCTTTCACAGCATGCCACTGGCCTTGTGCAAAATAAAACAATGCAGACACACATACCACACACTGGGAAAGGCAGAGAGAGAGCGAGCAGGTGTTGAAAGTCCACAAAAAGATTTTACACTAAAAATGAGTCAGACAGCCATCATGTGGAGCTTTTGATCTTCAGAGAACTGAATGTCTCAATGCCTGGCAGAGGTGTTTGCAGACTTCAACAGAGTACCACAGGGTGTACAACCAAACAGTGAAGGTGGTCAGATCAGCAAACAGCATGTCCCTCCCTAATCTGTCTTGATAGACTGCAGGGGCTACTCAGTTACAGAAACACATCACCGCAACAGGGTTCTGCTTTATGCCTGCTTTGAGTAAGAGTATCTACAGCTACATGTGGAAATTTTACCCCAGGGTCTCAGACATTCTGATACCGGTATCTTTTACCATATGCATGAACACGAGAGATGAAAAACAAGATAGGAAACCCTACTACATGCTGTCAAATATTCAACTGGCTCATCCAAAGATGCTGTTTGAAGTAGCTGCTTGTCACGGGGGAATATATTTTTTACGTTTCTTCTGTATTTTCCTCTCCTACTCTTTCTGCTGCCATTTATTTTGTTCCATCTATTCCCTCCTGCACTATCTTTGCCTCCTCACCCTTTCCCCCTTTTCTGGGATTATTGTATAGCAGAGTTATATCTTTCTGCTCCTATCCTCTTCTTCAGCACTAAAGGCACATTAGTGAACTCGCTTTGCCTGCTCCTGCTCATTCATAATTACTTGGCATCCCACAGGAGAACAAGATGCACATCGCTGATTAGCTTGCTGTTTACCACCTTTACTTATGCATTAAGGCCTCATCTGATTGAATGTGCATCATCATATTAACAATTAAAAACAACTTGCCTAAGATAAATTTACAAAAGATCTTTTTGCTTTGGCTTACAGCAAGGTGGGCTACTTTACAGAACATAATGAAGCTTATGCGTAAGTTCAATAAGGAAGATCTGTAATCACTCATCTGTCGGCTTCTTGGGTGTCCGGCTGCCAGTCCGGTCTATACATCACGTCCTCTTTCCCACGCTGTCTCCGGCTCCCTCTCAGGGACGCCCCTACATCCCCCAGGCTGCCAACGTCTCTCCTCGCCTGCGCTCAAAGATTTTGCATGGT
>VUQI01028906.1:14171-34708 GCA_015106735.1 Paratilapia polleni | reverse complement strand
GGTTGGCTCAAACACCTGTGCTACCAACTCTGCTTTGCAGGCAATCACCCACTAGAACCTGCATGTTGTGATACAGTACGCTAATCTAGGTCCTTGTTTCCACTGAAAAAATTAAGTAGTGGAGTGTCTGCAAGAAATAACTCAGAGACTGCAGCAATCAGTGGGTCAATAGGAGGAGAAAAGTCTTGACTTGAGGCTGAATGAAAAATGAGGGGGCTCTTAATAATAGCCTGCTGACAGAGGGCAGTGTAGTCGAACCAAGTGTGTCGTAAAAAACAAACGTCTTGAATTAAGTTTCTCTCTTACACAAATAAATACTCATAACCGCTCTCATGCACCAAAGTTGATCCTGAGCAGCTGAAGATTTAAATATTCACTCTTTTCACTCTTCTCTTTTAGCTCCAATACAAAACTCCAGTTTGGTAGGGATTTTTGATTAAAATAACGGCCTGCTACTACTAGAAACAATGCTGATGAAAGTGGTAAAGTAAACAAGTAAAGCTACAGACTGCAAGCACAGAAAATTCTAAGACTTAATTGAGCCAAACTGCAGAGTTTGGCAATAGATATTGGGTTTGTCACCCCAAGTGAAACCATCGATTAGCCCAACCAGGAGGACAGCATTTCAGCAGTTATTTTCAGTCCACTGGACTCTATGCATGGTTACTTATGGTCCACTCAAGGTATTCTTTGCTAAAAGCAATATTTTGTTGACAGGAATTAGACTCAATATGAGATTCAGATGATACCAATACTGATTCAGATACCACAAGTTCTACTCATATTTCAGTGTCCCTATTTATTAAATACTGTTAGATCAAATCCTTTATGGGTCAAAAAGCCAGCTTTACTTACAAATGTACTTCATATAACGTCATGCCTGCATGTGTCCCTCAGCTCCCCCAGTGCAATGTGATAGAGCTTTATATAGAAACACCCCCTTTATTGTGTATTCTTCTCAGTGTTGTGTCAACACTTAGAAGAGGTCAACTTTTAATTGGCTGTAAAAGCTATTTGGATGTGAGCAGTCGTGACACCAACGGTTGGGGGCAGTGGGCCGGATGAAAGCGCAGGAGGAATCGTGTCACAGCCGAACCAGTGAGTCATTCTCCCATGGCAGTTGCTTAAACAATACATGGCCTATAATGCTGGCATATGCTAATATGTGTTACATGTCTCCATAGAAGAAGTGCAAAGGCAGTGGGCTGTGTGGCATGGAGATGTGAAACAGTGTTTGTGATTATAGGCTCCCTAAGGATGCTGTTACATTGTGCTGAAAGTGCAGAATGGATTTGTGATGTTTCTAGAAAATACATGCATTTGTAGTGTATGCCTCTAAGTACAGTATGTCAGTTTTAATGAATCCACACTCAAATAAATCTTTGATGCACTGCCATGAAAATTTGCACAAACGCTTATATTGAATGAATGAAATGAATCCAACTGACTGGTAATTGTCTGACCTTTCCTCTAGCACCAGCACTAAAGTGCCATTTTTGTAACGTGAAATAATTCAACAATTTTTAGATGAAACACCACAAAAATGCTAGTTCCCTATGTAAAAATCAAGCAAATTCTCACATTTCAGAAACATCCGCCAGTGAATGTACTCTGTTCTTTTAACAGACTGATGAATTAACCAACTCCTTGCAGCAGTATTTTTTAGCCATGCTAGCTGGATCTACATCTACATTTACAGCATTTTACCATTAGAAATTTGTTCTGTCTGAGAGAGCCGCTAAGTTGTAGCATAGATCCAGCCTTTTTTTATTTGAATCTAGTTACCACCAAAAAGCCAAATAAGGGGCAATTTATTTCTAGACTGCTACTGATGCTGCACTCTCACCCGTCTTGTTTCTTTGCTGTATGTGTTAGTGTGCTGCATCTTTCTATATGTGTACTTTCACAGGCATGCAGCATTTTAAATTGCATGTTGTATCCATAGACAGTGTAAAAAAAACTGACATAGTTACCGTGACCCATTGGTTTTTGAAGTCCCATTTTGAAGCCTCAAGATGAGCATTTTCACCGTTGCAGTCTTGACGTTCTGAAACGGCACGTTCATAGCCAGAGAGATGTTTTCCCATAGGCTTCTATAGGACTGGAAGTCTTTTTTACACCCACAGCTGTTGCCCCCCTGGTGGCCATTAAAAAGAATGCAGGTTTGAAGTATTTCCGCATTGGCTTCATGTTTCAGACCAGGAAGCTACATCCATCTTTTATACAGTCTATGGTTGTATCATAATCTTTGCATTTTTCTAGATCAATTTTAGGTGCTACTGAGTATTGATAATAACTATTAATAATATTGTCAGAACAAGCAAAATAATAATACACTAATAAAAAATGTATTTGTAGAGTGCTTTTTAAAAGCATAGTTACAATGTGCTTTACAGAACACAGTAAAACAGATCACAGGCAAAAAGAAAAAATACACTACAGCCTCAGTGTGGCATGTAGTACATTGTGTGATGAAATAACAAATGTTAGCTACCTAAGTAGTAAAGGTACTCAATTAAATAGTTTGCCTTTCTGTAGACTGGTAGTAGAGCAGTGTTAACTTTTCATCATGTTTTTGTAAATTTTTATGTGGCTACTAATACTGGCTCTTTCATGTAGTTTAGCAAATCACTAATTTGCTGCAGTGAGTTGACGTTGACAGTAAGACGAAAACAAGTGATTTTAGCTGCTGAATGCTTTGCAGCTAGCTCCTAAGTGTTTCTCATTCCAACATCACCTTACAGCTGAGCTCTGCATTTATCTACAAACTGGCAGATAACCTGTTATGAATATTCATCAATTTTTATCAGGCACTCATGCTGGTTGCCATCCCACTACCTTTTCTCCTAACCAATACCCTGTGTGTTCACTCCTCTCATACACTTTACTCTGCATCGTCATCGTCCTCCTCCACTTCTTGCTCATTTGTCACTCTTATTCATGGTGTCCAAATCTACTCCCAGTCCATCCTATCCATCCCCTCTTTATTAACAGCCTTTTAATTACAATTCTTTCTCTTTCTTCCCATTGTCCTCAGTCATTCTGTTTTAAATTCTCTTTTAGGGTCTTAATAATGTTTGCTGGATAGAGGCTGGTTTGTCTCTGCTCAGAATCCACATCATAGGTCCTGTGCCAGCCCTCCTCCCTGCTGTACGCAGCTATTTTCAGCCAATTTATAATGCAGCTTACCTTGGCCTCAGGATTGTAATTAAAACATGTGACTCAAATAAAGACCACAAGAAGTCAGGTGTCACTGATATATTATGATTTTTGCTCAGTTTTCTGTATGTTCTAACACCTACTCTAACAACAACTCCTTTATCATTTCTGCATTAGTCCAAGTGCTGGACCAGGCAGGATGTAACCATCCTCTGATAGACATGGAGTCACACCAGTGATTTCTTTTTGCCCAAAGACAAGTAGCTTCACTGTGAGGTTCCCACTTTTCCCAACAGATCCAACACTTATTTTAACAAGTCTAAATGGCAAATAGAAGACATGATTAACTGCATCTCAGAAATAGTGCTTTTTGTATATTTTTAATAACTGTATACATATATATTAAAAAACTGCATATGAAACTGTAACTTTACTGAGTCAAAGTAACAGTGTGATAGTAAATAAAATACAGTATTGGCTTTTAACTCTTTATCATCCGAAGCTATTTAGCTAAAAAAAAAAGTGACATTTCGAGAACACCTGCTCTTCATCAGAACAAGTGTCTTCAGTTGACTAACTGTCCAAAAGCTAAAGATTTACAGTCATTAAACAGCAGCAAATATTTGGCATTCATGCTTTATAAATAATGATAAAAAATTGTGGCAATTAATTTGCTGTCAGTTGACTTATCTTTTAATCCAGCAGTGCTGTAAACAGCCGTACGATCAATGCCCTCGAGAAAATACCAGATGTAGACTGATATTGTAAAAGGTTTTTGACTGGTGACTGACCTTTTCTGCTGTGACATTATTCGTGGATGTTTATATGTTTGCCGAGATCAGAATATCTCATCAGACGATGAATGAACACTTTGTGTCACCAGCAGTGGGTGACTGAGACTGCTGCCAAGGTTTTTATCAATGTAAGTAGGCCTGTGAGGGTATTGGGTGCAATGGGAGAAATGGTTGTTTTTCTGTAGCCTGGCCACTTGTGATCCTCATGCTACAAATCATGTTGTTATCATTGCTGTGTGTTCTGGCACTCACTGAAAACCAACTTGGGAACAGCTATGAATAGTTGGGGTTAAAGAAGCAGAAAGTAAGGGTGGGGGTGGTCTTCTAATTGGCAGAAAGTGATTCTGAGCCTGTTGTAATGAAAGTGCTTTCCCCACCGGCCACCACAACACATAGATGGGTCTTTGTAATACTGGTTTACCCTCATTGCTGCACCAGCTCCTATGCAGTGGGTATACCTCTTTAGGTAGAATATTCTCTAGATTTCTCCCTAATAACAGAATTGAATGCTTTTAGTACTACTGTGGGACTCATGTAAATATTTGAGCTCCATGTAAGAAAGTTGTTGAACTAGATTTTGCAACCAGTCATTTTATTGACACCAAAAACTGTGTTAATATTCTTCCCAATGGCAATTGATTAATGTGTAGTAGCTCTTTGTATCCTCAGAATTAATCACTGTTTTGACTGTCAGCAGCGTCTCTACCTGAATTCAAGATGAATTAACAAAATATTTAATATACTATAAAACACATTTCATTAAGACAGCAATAGACAACTTTTGAGCACCAACACCACCATCACTAGCGCTATCTGGATTACTTTCCATTTTATAATACCCAGCTGACTTGATTTACTTTCTTTTCTACCACTCCCCATGTCTTCTCGAGTCAGACAGAAGTGCATTGTTAAAACAACCTTAACAACAACAAATCTAAAAACCAGTGGGGTCATTTTTAATATTTACATGTGCATTTACTTCAAAATAATTAGTTCACACAAAAAAAAAAGAATCTGTTGCCAGTGCAATCGTTTACTCTAGTTTTCCTGTTTTGCGTAGTTTTGTAACTAATACTAATTTAAAACAATAGTTTGAGATTTTGAAACAAATATTATGTAACACTTTCTTTCTAAAAGTCAAAAAAGTTTATGCCACTACCTATGTCACTCTAGGATCTTAGCAAGGTGGGGCTAGCACAAAGGTCCACAAAGGTGCTAGCCTTCCCATCCCCTTCACCCTGGCTGTCCCTGTAAGAAAGATAAAGAAGTAAGAAAAACAATTACTCTATGGCAAACCATTACTCTAATATTTAGTTGAGGTTACCTGAAATCCATATCATAGTATTTCTTATGTTATGAAAATGATAAAATGTCCTTCTAGGGAAATATTCTTTTATAACACTTTTATGAATCTTTACCAAGATTCAAATATCATATTTTTATGTGTGTTTAACAGACATCAGACAAATTTTGTCTGATGTCTGTATTTGAAATCTGTATTTGGTATCTGCCTTAAAAATCTCATGGGCTCTACTGCATTTTTATATTTTTCATTCTAAAACAAGGAAATACAAATAATTCAAATTACTTTTTCCTTTGTCATGGTTCACAATCAATTCCATCATGAAGATGGATAAAAACAAAATAAAAATGTTTATATTGCACTGTTTACTCCCTCAGTTTGCAACAATAAGATGATCTCATCCTGTAAATCATCAATTCAAAAGGTTTTCCCTGAAGCAGCATAACAGCAGTACCCAGTTGTCCTGTAATGCCTTGAGCCCTAAGAATTAGGAGGCTCTCTTCTTTTCACTGCTGCTCTCAAGCGTTCGCCTCCCTTTAGGTCTGAAATATTAATGGATGAGTTTTATTCTGGAATCAGAAAGGTGCCCTTCATACACGTGTGTGTCCACAGAGAGAGGTGGATATCACACTTTCCACCACCTACCTTATATCTTTAACCAGCACATCTTTATATAAGCACTTGTAAATCAGAGGCTGTATTTATATTATTTGTTCATGTTTGTACATCTGAAAGGAAACTTTAATGTTCCAGATAAAAGCAGATGGAAGTTCAAAAGAGGAGATTTGACAAGCCTTGTGATAAAACGTTGTGTTCTTAAGAGATGGTGTCGAAGCAAAAAGAAGCAGAAGCCTGCTCACACAATTTTTTTCTTGATTAGAGCTTTCTACTTCAGGATTCTGTCAGGTATAAGTTATTCAAAAAGCAAAGTGAAAAGGTAAACTTTTATTTTTTCTCTACAAAAAACCACATTGTTTTGTGTTCCTGGGTTGTTGTATACAGTACATTTCCATCCAGCTCTCTGACAGTTTGTAAAGGAGCAAATGCAACCTAAGACTTGGCTTTTTACACTCTTTCCTGTGCCCTGTGTTCCTTTCTTTTTCTCAGAAAAGTACTTGATGTGTGCGAAAATGATGTGTGTTGACAGCATGAACTGGCAACACTGCTGGTCCCACTTGGTCTGTCAGCCCGAGGCCAAGCTAATGTCTGTTGGCAGGGCTGGGTCAGGTGGCATGAAGCGACAGTTCATGGTGGCATAAAAGTGGCAAAGACCCGGGCTTACTCATTCAACAAGATAACAATGGACTTGAAACAAAGCTCACTGTATTCATAATTTAATAAAGATGCTTTATAGGCTATGAAATAAAATGCAGTAATGTGCTGACTTGTGAATTGTGTATATGATGACTTTGCTAGTATAAGGAGCATGCAGTTTTTGCTTGGCTGACTCAGAATCAAGTTTTAAATTCTTAATGGATCTTTAATTCTTTATTTTTTAATCCAGAGAAATAGGACTTTTATTGTCCTGTTGGTTTTGTGTCTTGCCTTTACAGCAAAGTAACCCTCTGCACCATTGTAAAGCAGATAATTAAGTTGCAAAATGAATATTTATCTCAATTTAATTTGAATTCTGTTTCAGCACTAAATGCAGCGTGTGCCCTGCACATGATCCTGCAATGCACTGGATTCTCCAAATTCAGTATTTACATAAATTAAATCTTATGTTGTTTACTTCTGCGTTTGACTAGCTGGCTGTTTTCCTCTTCCTTATGACTGGTGGGACATTCCTAAGGACATTGGACATTGCTATCAATTGACAATCACTGGAATGGCACCAAAAATACAAACAAACTAACAGGGTGAACATAGCCCATAGCATCACTCGTAGTAATAAAGTAGCTCAAGAGTCCGCAGTCCATAGCAAAGGGGTCTGCAATGTAATTTGCTGTAAAGGATTATGAAAATGTGATGTTTCATTCAGTGCAGAGATAGGGAGCATTTACTCAAGCATATTATGCCACGTAGGCCCGTCCACATTTGTGTGGGCCAGTAGAAACTCTGATATGTGTGACACATCATGTCAATCAGTCATAAAGTCTGCTTTGTAGTTTGTCTAATTGGTCAACTAGCTAACTATGACTTTCCTTGGAAAATGTTCTTCCCTTTAAAGAACCTCTGGTCCTAAAAAAAAAAAACTTAAAGAAAGCCTAACTGCAGGATAGCTTTTAATTGGCTAGAAAGTCACCTTTAAATTATCTTTTTCGTCATAATAGGTGGCTTAGGAAGAGCTGTGCACTCATGAAATATTTAATAGTTAAAAGCCACTTCTTTTGGAGGGAAAAATAAACACTGAAATGAATATGGGAAGTGTTCATGCATATCCGTGCGTCATGTCCTCACAAATGGAAACATAAATAAACCAGGGAACCCAAAGGACGAAATGTGATGTTAGTAGCAGGTCATCACTAGGTTGCTCTTGTTTTCAAAGCAGGGGCAGCCACGACTAAAATTTAACTTTATTCTTGTTACATGCACACAGATCCTTTGTAACTCTAATATTTTAATGTTCCAACAGGTGCTGGGGAGTCTGGAAAGAGCACCATTGTAAAGCAGATGAAGTAAGTTACAAAATGAATATTTGTTTCACTTTATTTTAAATTCTGTGTAACCCAAAGATGTTTTTTTCACCTCACAAGAACTTGGTTAGTGTAATGACGAAGCCAATAAAAGCCACAAAATAATATGAGCTATAAAATGTTGTAGACTTACTACTCATTTCTTTAATACGATCGATTTGTAAAATAGCTTGTTTAACAAAAGAAGCCAAAGCAATTCTTGCATCTATAGGTGGGTATTTCCCCTTAAGATAATACATTCAGATTTTAAATGTGTTTTTTTAAAGCCTGTACTGTGAAGAAATTTCACTATACCCACAATTCACTTTCATTATGTGGTTTCACTGAGCCTAATAACCATAATCATCCTTAGCGGTCACACGATGGTGGTTATCAGCTCAGTAATATGTTTACATAAAAGGGTGGTGCTGACACCAAAAATGAACAGGTCTAGAGCTCCATGTTTATCACAAGAAGAAGAAAATATAATCCTAAACAAATATGGTAATTTTTAAATATCATACAAGCTAAAAGCAACACAGTTGCTGCAGCCAAGGACCGCAACAAAATCTGGTAAAAAAGTATGAATGTATAAATTGATAGGCTTATCAGTATCACTGCCACTTCATCAAGACACATGCAGATCTGGCTATAATTACAATTTTGTATTTCATTTCATTCACATGTTACTTACATGTACTCTTATGTACACTCTCTTGTGTAAGACAGTTTTCACCTTGTTCTTTCACCTCTTTCACTAAACTTAAAACTGTACATAGGCTTCATGTCAAATCTTATAAGTTAAGTAAGGTACAAGGCTTTAAAGATACAATTGCTATACAAAGGCCTACAGAAGAATAAATTGGAAGTTCCACTCGCTGAAAATCTATTTCTGTCACATAAGATGCTCTTCAGGGAAATCCAAAGGATTTAGACAGTCTAAATTCTTATCTTTTTAAAACATCCCCTCATTATCAGTGCAGCGAGCTCTGAATTGCAAAACTCATAGCAATGGTGTTGTCGTTTTCTAGGATTGGTCAATAGGCACAACTTGATACATGTTGATCTGTTATTTCTGACATAACCTGTTTTGGTGAGGTGAGGTGTGCTGTATACTTTACCATGGCCATGTATCTCGATAAGCAGTGACTCTTCGTCATAACTTCGTCGTAACCCTGACAACTAAGGGAAAACCTCACTAACAGTTCACTGTTCTTATTTACACTGACATACTGACCATGAAGTATAATAAATCATAACTTAAGCAGTTTACAGTTACAGCCATGTCATTATTAGATAAGATGCAGAGTTTGCCAGAGGATGTTGTGGTCACAAATGTTTATTTTCTTTTCCTTGTAATAACACATTTTAACAACACAGTAAGAGTTAGTGAATACTACAGACAATGTAAAAGATGGAGGTAGCTTCCGGGTCAGAAATATGAAGCCAGTTGCGAAGTGCTTTAAACCTGCGTTCTATCTGAAGACCACCAGATGGCGATAGCTCTGGTTGCAAAAAGACTTCTGTCCCTATAGAAGTCTACGGGAAAACTGTGTTCTGACTTGACCTCTGTAATGACTTTCCTGATGAGTTTATGAGCTTAGTCACTCATTTTGGGTCATATTGAATAAAAAATTAAGACTTTTGTAAATCTTGGGCATACTATGTTTCAAAATGGAGGATTATCCATGGTGTGCTCATTCGCTAAGGACTTGTCAATCACAAGTTAGCCAATGAGCAAGCGATTTCACAGTCAGACCTGCCCCTCCTTTTCACATGGGTTTTTTGAAACCGAGATGACAACGGAAAAAAGGCTGATCTCAAGGCTTCAAAGCTTCAGAAACCAGTTGATGACATCAGGGTAGCTACGTCCACCATTTATACTGTCTAGCTGAATACAGAGGTAGTTTTTTTTTTTTTTTTTTTGCAAAGCCTGTGCACCAAACAATACACACTGACACACATACTAACACACTAATTGATGCACACACAGAGGACACTAAATGCCTTAATTATTCACATTCCTCTGGGCTAACCAGGCACTGGATCCATTTTTTATGAGTTTGGACCAAGAACAGTTGCTTTTGAAGCCAATTTATTAACTTGTACAGGCGTACCGATTTATCAGCATGCAAGACAGAAGCGCTCATGATGCTGACCTTTTATTTAACATTATACATGAAAATATGCTATGTAAACACACATTATAGCAAGAGAAGTAAGCTAAATCTATGTTAGTAAAACAGCTTAAAAATAAGGCAGATGTTTTCTAAATTATTTCTGTTCATTAACATTTACATCAGTATGCTGTTAAAAGCAGCAGGCAGCCCCACTTTAGAATTAATGTGGGGCTGTCTCATTTTGCTCTCTCTGCACTTTGTTCTGCAGCCTGATGAAGTCTGGATGATTGCATCTCATGATGGGCTACACACTTGTGCATGCACAAACATTTAGTTCCCCCACAATCAGGGTAATAATATTGCAAGAGGTCAATTTAGGATACTGCATCAGCTGAATGCTGCAGAGTTGAGGCAGTCCCACTGTGTGTTAACCCCGTTTGCTACACATCATCCTACACAGCATGCTGGCATGACAAATAGGATTCAGAGTATACAGTATGCTTTTTTGTAGACGAGATAGCAATGCAGACAAAAAAACCTCTGCTTTTGAGCTTCAAAAAGGTTTTAACACCCAGCCAAAACTCTACATTCATTAATTTATAACAATATTGTATGTAATGATTGTAAGGAAAATAATTTACATTGTACAGTACAAAACAGTAATAATATTAAAAATGAAACCATCATACATTAACTAGGTAGAATTGGTGGAGTTGGTCTGATATACTACTTAAAGCATGTTGGTTAGTTCGACAGTTTAAATCTAAGCTTACCAGCTACCTATGTAACAGCATTTTGGGCCTACTTCATCTTAAGAAGAATTTAGCAATAATCAACATGTATTTTAGTTAAGCAAAATTTGAGACCAATTTACATTTGTTTATAAAAGAAAATGAGGTCAAATGTGTCAGAAATAGGTCCGTTTCTGGCCTATTTCTTACCCTGTGTTGCCACCCAGATCCATCCATGCCATCTGCACCATTGATGTGCAACGTGGCTTTTGAGGAAGCCTACTGTCAGTAAGAAGTCACAAGCTAGTGAATTATATATTCTCTGATCTGTGTTTTTGCTTTATTTTGATATCTTACTGGCTATGAAGTAATTCCATCCTGATGTGCTTCGTCTCTAACTGAAATCCACATTCCTTATTCTGTGCAAAAACTTACGACCACTTTTACTCCAAGTGCACAATAAGATTCTTTTTTAAACTGACAGCATAAACAGCAGAGGTTATTTCAGCAAGCATAATTACATCACAGACTTGAAAATACTGTGGACCTATGCTTTAATGTGCACTTAAATAAACGTTGCATGTTTCTTGATATTCTCAGGATCATCCATGAAGATGGCTACTCAGAAGATGAGTGTAAGCAGTACAGAGCAGTGGTTTATAGTAATACCATCCAATCCATAATGGCCATTGTTAAAGCCATGGCCAGTCTGAAGATAGACTACAGCAATCCTGCCAGAGCGGTAAGATACACAAACACTCATAAACACAATTTATTTTTAAAGCATGACATTTGTGTACAAAATGATTATACCAACTTTTTTATGTAATTTTCACAAAATACTTAATCTATTGGCATAAACATGGACTGTTTAAAGACTCACAAACAAGAACCGGACCAAAGGCTAAAAGCCATTGTTGTTATGTGAGAATGCAAAATTCAGTTTGCCCATACTAACCACTGACTGATCTGGATCTCCCTTGGGGCTCAACAAAACAAAGCCTACTTTATCAACAGCATCTTGCAGTTGTGTATCTGGTACAGTCCTTAAGAGTTACACTATGCTTTCCCAGAATTGAAATTAGTTTACCATTGTCCCACTTGTCACTTGTGCCTCTTTCTCAATATAAAGAGGGGAAACAGTACTAACAGTACTTACTAAGACTGACATTTTACTCTCGCTCTTAAATGCATTTCAGTATAACACAGTAAAATAAGATTATTTAAAGGCTGTCATGACTCTGGGAAACCAGGTCTCTTTCTTACATGTTTCCTCCTCTTGGCAGTTATTCAGTCAATACCACTGTTAAGCTGTGCCAGTGTTTTAAACAAACATGTGATTTCCAACATGCACCTGTTCACAGCAGCCTTTTTATCAGCAGTAACATTGATGTAGTAGAGCTACACAGAACTGAAGCCCAGTATAATCCTTTTCTGATATGTCTTTGTAACCTGCAGGGAAACAGCACTTGTCTTACCGACTCCATCTGGTCCATCTTTGATCTGCTCTCTCCTTAAAGTTGTACTAGACAGAGAAGAGTCTGAGAGTATACCTGCTGCAGAAGCAGCAGCAGCCATTGAGAGCTCTGTTGCGGATTGGATTAATTCAGTACTGCTAGCAAGCACATTTGAACAGCACATTTAGCCAGATGCTTTCTGTAGCCTTAACAATAACACAAATTAATTCCCGATTTTGAAGAATAGACAGCTGTAAAAGGAAAATCTTATTGGTAGCCGGCTTGTCTGGTTCTGTTTTTTTACACAAATGTGACTCATCATTTATGTCTGCTTTGCATGTTACTGTTTGCTGAACCCCTCTCCCAGTCAATGATTGTTCAGTAACTGGCAGGTCTAGCTATGCAAGGCAGGCTTGTCAGTGTTTGAATAACTCCACAAATTAAATGGGACTGATTATGGTGTTCTTTATTTACTGTCATAGATACAGAGTTACAATAGTGGATGCTTGTGACATCCCCAGGCCTTGTGTTCATATTGGTTATTGGGCCTGCCTTTTACGTGCTCCTTTTCCAGTCCTAATCAGGAAGTGACTTCACCTGCTTGGGAGTCTATATAAGCTAGTTTCCTCCCAGGATAGTTCTCTCTTCTCCTGGAAAGCTGGTGCCTTTCAGTCAGGTAACTTGGTTTTCATTTACTTTCATTTGGTTGTGTTGCAGTTATCTCTAGTTTAAGCCACGTTTGGTTTTAGGTAAGCGCCTTTTCATCAGTTCTCATTGGATCATCTTTTTTGACTTATTAATAATAAATATTGACCTAGTAAAAATTATTTCTGTGAGGATCTCCCAACTTCTTTGCAATGTCCCAAACAAGCCAGAGATAACATGCTCATATTAAACATGGTCAAAGTTTCAAATAATGAGGTCTACAGAGTAGAGTCTGTGGAGTATATGCAAGTAATCCCTGTGAGCCAAAAACTCTTGGTTTCCAATTATTACCCATCTGTTGTTCAAACCTTCGGTTGGTGAAGGATATCTAATCAGA
The DNA here is from genome assembly GCA_015106735.1 of Paratilapia polleni. Taxonomy (NCBI): domain Eukaryota; kingdom Metazoa; phylum Chordata; class Actinopteri; order Cichliformes; family Cichlidae; genus Paratilapia; species Paratilapia polleni. Next base: position 21,487 of record VUQI01028906.1, on the reverse strand, counting down.
AGAAACTCTGTAAACATCTTATTTCCGTCAGTGGATGAACTGTGGGGTTGCATTATGGCCCAGTATAAGCTGAGGATTATACTGGAACTGTGAATCATGCAAAGCTACTTTGGCAGAGTCCAAGAATATAAATATGGGGAGCTGGAAATGAGTATTATAGGTCTCCTTTGAAGCAATTATCTTCGGGAGTCAAAAATAAAATCAGAGCACTCAAGATTTAAAGAGTTTGCAGGGTGACATCTCTTCAATCCTTTCTAAAATCAAAAACAAACAAGTTCACTACCTGCAGTAATTAAAAATTACTTCTAAAAGCAATGTTACACTTTGTTAAAGCAGTTGTAATCTATATTTTTATATAACAGTGTGAAATCAGTGTGACAGTGTGGAAACAGTTGCTTGTAGTGATAACCTCCAGAGAATTATCAAGTAAATCTGTTTCTATATTCAGCTTTATGGAGTTTTATCACAAGTTTTAGCTCACTGTAAAGTCATCCAACCCACAGCTTTACTGATTCTGTTCATCTGCTGGTACAAGATTCTCATTTTAGAACAAGGCGGAGTGAAATATTTGAGAGGCAGCCAGAGACCGTTTTCAACATACAAGTCATGGTTCTAAAAATAGTTTAATTAGCCATAGCTACAGCTGATAAAATCTGCCAGTAACAGTTGTCATTTGAGCTGAAAAATCAACAGTTGCTTTCCAGAAAAAGAGAGCTTGCTTTTTTTGTGCTTCCGTTTGAAACTAAGGATTCATTGTTTTAAAATTCACAAAGAATGTCACAATTAAGATATATACTGTGTGCCCATACAAGAATGGAGAACTTGGTTGAGTGAACAGTCAGTGTGTGTCCGTAAAAACTATTTCATGGTTTCTCTGATGTGAGGATTTGGAAGTTGTCTCTGTAGTTCATCCAACAGCAAATTTAATATCTGTGGGATTTTGGACTATTGCTCTGAAGCTGACTTCAGATGGGTTTTTGGATTCAGTTATATTGATGCTTAATTAGTTAATTAGAAAGTTTCATATATATAATGAGTATATAATTCCTATATATAAGAAATAGGTAATGAATATGACAAATAATTAGGTGCAGCACTTATTAACACACATTCAGAGGACCTCAACAGCACATTCATTCATTAAACTGTTATATTGAAACCTGTAGACGGAAGACACACACACGTCAACATCAGCAAGACACAGCTTAAGGCAGAGATGAAGTCCCCTGTACCCTGTGAACACTTATCAACTTATAAACAAGCTGCCAGTGAGGTCTGACAGTAGCTGAGTGTGTATTCTGTAACTGAAGCTGTAATAGAAGGATTAAGGACTCTGCTGTAGTGAAGTTTTTTTCTCACTCATAGATCTGTCAAATGGCTGTGTGTATGTGATGCTGCTCTCACACTCCCACACAGCAATTAGTGTGCTAGCCTGCCCATACTTGCACAGCAGCCCTGTAGAAATTGACAGATACACAGATTGTGTATATGTGCATGCATGCACAAACACTAAGGTTATGTCCACACTGCAAGCCACAGTTCTGATTTCTTGCTCAGATGCATTTTTTTCCTTTTTTCTTTTTTGGCTGGTCATACTGTCCTTTAAATTTGACCTACATTGGATTTCAGTTGAACTGGTCACAGTATGAAGCTGAGCTGCATGTGCAAAAGAACGTTAACACAGACACATTATGCTGTTGTATAGAAGTAATCATGAAACTGAAGTCAGTGTTTACAGTTTCATGTTGATTCATTATGGTTTCAAGTTGATGTGCAGTAGAAGCCAGTAAATTTGTAAGTGGATGACAAAGAGGACAAGGATAAAGAGAGATAACTTCTGCCTTCAGTGTGAGCCTAATATTCTGCAGTCCGCAACTTGTAGCTTGGTTAAAAGGAGCAAGAAGAGTTTCCATAAATGTGTCACATTCTCAAAGAATCACTGTAAAGATCAACTGCCAATTTCATTGGCAGCATTTAAGCTCATCATTTATACCCACTGTAAAACATCACTGAATAAACAAATTTTAAAACAGCAGTAATGCTAGTGGTCCTGTCCAGACATTATACATAGACACAAAAATTCAGTAAACTGGCCATTTATCTCTAGAATATAGAAAGTAAATGGCAATCTATGCTCACCAAGAAGGTAAATAAACTTCAACGCATAACCCACATAATGATAACCCACAAAAAGGGCATAGATGTATGCTCACCGGCCACTTTGTTAGTACTAGGTTGGACCCCCTTTGGCCTTCGGAACTCCCTTAACTCTTCGTAGCATAGATAACAAGGTGTCAGAAATATTCTTCAGAGATTTTGGTCCATATTGGCAATGATAGCATCACACAGCTGCTGCAGATTTGTTGGCAGCACATCCATGATGGGAATCTCTTGTTCCACCACATCAAAAGGTGCTCTATTGGAGATGTGGTGACTGTGGAGGCCATTTGAGTACAGTGAACTCATTGTCATGTTCAAGAAACCAGTTTGAGATGATTTGAGCTTTGTGACATGGTGTGTTATCCTGCTGGAAGCAGCCATCAGAAAATGGATACACTGTGATGGACATGGTCATCAACAATACTCAGGTAGGCTGTGGCATTTAAACGATGCTCAGTTGGTACTAAGGGGCCTAAAGTGTGCCAAAAAAATATCCCCCACATCATTACACCACCACCAACAGCCTGAATTGTTGATACAAGGCAGGATGGATCCATGCTTTCATGTTGTTTACACCAAATCCTGACCCTACCATCTAAATGTTGCAGCAGAAATCGAGACTCATCAAGCAGACAATCTTTTTCCAATCTTCTGTTTTCCGATTTTGGTGAGCCCGTGCGAATTTTAGCCTCAGTTATCTGTTCTTAGCTAACAGGAATGGCATCGGGTGTGGTCTTCTGCTGCTGTAGCCTATCTGCTTCAAGGTTCAACATGTTGTGCATTCAGAGATGCTCTTCTGCATACCTTGGTTGTAATGAGTGATTATTTGAGTTACCGTTGTCTTCCTATCGACTCGAAGCAGGGTGGCCATTCTCCTCTGACCTCTGACATCAACAAGGCATTTTCCCCCAGAGAACTGCTGCTTGATGGATATTTTCTCTTTTTCAGACCATTCTCTGTAAACCCTAGAGATGGTTGTGTGTGAAAGTTCTAGTAGATCAGCAGTTTCTGAAATACTCAGATCAGCCCGTCTCACACCAACAGCCATGCGACGTTCAGTGTCACTTAAATCGTGTTTCTTCCCCATTCTGATGCTCAGTTTGAACTCAAGCAAGTTGTCCTGACCATGTCTACGTGCCTAAATGCACTGAGTTGCTGCCATGTGATTGACTGTTTAGATATTTGCTTTAATGAGGAATTGAACGGGTGTACCTAACAAAGTAGCCGGTAAGTGTATACTGACTGGATGATGGCGGCAGGTTGAGACAGAAAAAGATTTCTCCTTAAATTTGCCAAATCCAAATTGTTTCCCTACAAAATTATGAAATATTTTAATTCACTTTATTTTGATGATGCCATACATATTCAAAACTCTTGTTGACAGAAACAGCCATAAAGAAAATGCTCACACCAGTATTGTGTTAACACATACAAATGCACAGAGAAAACCATGGATTAATTATTACTTATTACCATTGGAGAAGAAGGTTGGAGAAAAAATAATTAATGTTGTGCCAACAGGAAGATGGTGAACTGAGAGAAACAAGCAAGGTGGCAAGCAGCAGGAAATCGAACCACAGTCTGTTGAACCAACCCTGCATGCTGTTACTTTGAGTCATACAAACCTATCTCATATATCTTGCATGTCCTCAGCCCAGACTGGCTGGCACACTGGCTTATCACAGGTTTTAATGATATCATCATCATCACATTATATCTCTACTATAACATTATTTCTTCCTTAGTTCTGAGATACACAGTACCTCTAATTACTATATACAGTGTTTTTTTTTTATTTAGCATTGTGTATCCAAATGCAGAGAAGATTGTAACTGCCTCGTGACTTTTCTCTAACATGTTACACTTGTTAGACACTGGCTTGTTCAAAAGTTGAGACTTCATTTAAGTTATTCTATGTATACTGCATCATATTTCCATAACTGAAGGATTTGTTTTAGTTTCCATGATGCTTTCTTCCCAATGGTGCAGATTTGTAGGAATTCAATAACTTACTGTCAGAACATGTTTATCATTGTTAGATATTCCTTATCTTAGCTTCAGCTGCAGTTAAAAACACAGTTATCACACAAATACGACTGGAGGTTTTGTCCTTTGATCAGTTGTATTAAAATTGCATCAGGAATGGGTCTTCTCCCAGCCATTATAGGAGGGCAAGTTACAGCACTTCACCCTTTTAATGCACTGTACATAAGAGCATGTAACTCTGTGTCTATTAGGACCGACTTGAAAAAACTACAGCCTATGAGATGCATTATTATTGTGATCTAGTTTGATCATGTCAAGGTTAGCAGATTTCACCTTGGTTTTGGTTGCAGTGTTCTTAATCTAACAACCCACTTCTGTGTCCTTATTGCCCCCTGCAGGATGATGCCCAGCAGCTCTTTGCCCTGGCTGCAGCTGCTGAAGAGCAGGGCATTCTCCCTGATGACTTGGCTAATGTGATCAGGCGATTGTGGAGTGACAACGGCATACAGAGCTGCTTTGCAAGGTCGCGAGAATACCAACTCAACGACTCTGCAGCATAGTGAGTGTGAATTTGTGGGTGGATTTTTTTTACTGTGACCCATCAGTTAAATGCAAATTTACTATTGCCTGGGTCAATTAAAACCCTGATTTTTACTCTACATACAGTGCTTAACAAATTTATTAGACCACCTGTGATAAAAACAAGAAAGACCATCCAGCATCACGAAGTGCTTTGATGTGGACTCTTTCCTTTTCAGTGAGTTTTTGACATTTTACCGTTTTGAACAGGAGTGAGGAATTTCAAACTGAATTCACGTTTTTATACCCAAATTTGAGCTGGCACACTGGACTTCTCTGAGAAGTCAGAAATTAATCAAACATAACATTCAACCACTAAAACTAATTTTTCTGTTCAGGAATGCAAGTAAATAACTGTAATTTGGCATCTTAATCAAAAAATAATCGTGTGCTTTACTATTTTTTCTGATTTTTTGTAAAATAGTAAATTAGAAAATTCATGGATGACAGCAATAATTATATTTATTATCATTTATTAATATCATTTGGATTAAAGAGCTTGTGCATACTGGTGGGTTAACCATTACAGAAACATAACAAATGATTTTGGTAATTACCAGTACTGTTAATTTAGGGCAGCTGTGGCATAAACCTTACATTGGGTGGTGGTCTAATAAATTTGTTAAGCACTGTAGTTTCAGGTTGCCACCATGAGCATCTTTTCCTGCTTGTATATCAGTTAATACGCTTTCTGTTTCTTGTTAACCTACTGAAAATGCAAATGTGGCTAATTAGGAAATCTCAACCATTTTAATATACAGACAAATATTTGTCTAAGAACTAAATCACTGCATTTGCTATTCTAAAAAATATGAACAGGTCCAGCTCCAGAGTTATAGTAAATATATAGCATTTAGGTGATGGTTGTGTTGATTACGTTCATAGTGGTGTCATATTGAGGGCTGTTTAATAATCCTGACATTAGGGATGCTTCTCTCTTGGTGAATATAATGTGCAGTCCTTTCAGCCTCAGTCATATGTGCAGCTTTGAAAAAGCTGTCTGTGACTTCTCCTGGGAGTCATAGAGGCAGGAAGGATTATTCAATAACTTCCATATAGTGATTATTTCTCCCTCTCTGGGTTTGATTCTTTAATATTGTAACCTGATAAGCAGAGCACAGAATAATTTGTCTTGAGGGATGAAAAAATGAGACTCAAAAAAATTGTGTTTACTTCAAGGAAAACTGGCTTCCAAGTAAACTCGGCGAATTGATAGTTCTTATAACACCCCCAAGTGACCATTTTTTTATCAGAACATGTTGATTAATTTTGTGGCAACACTATGTGAAAGACTGAATTGTTGATTTGTGTGATATTTTCACAATAACTCTATCATCTCATTTAGAAATCTATTGTAATGAGACCAAAAAAAATGTTTTTTAATCATTTATTATGTTTTTATTTACTTTAGTGAGTCTTCCAGGTTTTGTTAACTCATTAATTATTCCATAATGTTTTAAGGATGTGACATGCATGCATGCGATCAGCCTGATTGAAATGGTGGATATATATCTCTGTTTCTCTGTGAAGTGTGGGCTGGCTGGGCAACTAAAGCTCCCAGTTGGCCTTGGATGATGATGCAATGCTTGTGTAAGTAAGCGAGGCAGTGTCAAGCATGGCGCTTCCACACTCCCCTACTGACCAGCAGTCTGTCAGACTGCAGAGAAAATGCAAAAAGGATTGAGGGAAAGTGGGAAATATGAGTTGTAAATTTTGACATAAAATTAAAAAATGAAAGAAATGACTTGATTTCTTGGATAGCCAGTCAGTTTTAGACCCTGTGTAATGCTTTCTTTTTTCATACTTCTCATACTCAACACTGCTCTTACAGGCAAAATATCTTTTAAAAAATCAGAATAATTAACGGACAGTACAGTGCCCTCCTTTCAGTCAGCCATATCATGTGATAATGGGTATTATAGAGTGTGTATAGAGATGGTTCTTGCTATGACTTCATTTTACTCCCTAAAAGCCTATACCAAGCTCAGCACTGTAGAGATTGTGTCACGTTGGTATCAAAGTTATTTTTTTCATTTGCTGGCACCATGGGAGACTGAAGGCAAGTAGTAAAATAAAAGGATCTTTAATATGAACTATGCTCTGCACAGAGATAGCAGGAAAAAAGAAAAACACAAGCTAATAAAATCCATAAAGCAACACAAGCAAACCAACTGTGGGGAGCCTGCACAAGAAACCAAGGAAGACACTGGAAGTGGTGAGAGATGAGGGTAATGACCTGACAAAGTCTGGGGGAAAACAAGCAGTCTATATGCACATCAGGGGGAGGGGTAATAAGACACAGATGAACTCAGTCAAGACAAAATGAGGGTGGAAAAAGCAAAGAGGGCAATTAAAAACAAAAAAAAGCAACATGAGGAAATAATCTTCAAATCTCCAATAACTGAAAGACGGACAAAGAACGACTCACACAGACAAGCAGAGGACATAGACAGGGGAAACACTAAAAGGATATGGAAAAGAGAAACACTTAGGAACATAAGAGCAAACTAAAAATTAAAGATCTAACAAAAAACATGAATCAACACAAGGACCATGACATATTGGAGTGATGATGGAAAATGTACCCCCCC
>VUQI01028906.1:0-14151 GCA_015106735.1 Paratilapia polleni | reverse complement strand
GAGAAAATCCCCCCCCCCCCCCCCCCCCCAAAAAAAAACAAAAAACGTGCAGTATTACGCAAGTCTGTTGAAGTATTACGCAAGTCAGGAGATGCATTCTGTAGCTCGAAAACTGAAATGGATAAAGAAAAAAAAGTGATATACAGCAGCATACTGTAGCATATTATAAATGATTTACATACTTTACTGCATATAGTGTTTAACTTCAGCAAAATAAACATGCAGAAGTGTGCTTTATCAAGCATACAAATAACTTCTGAAGAGATATGACACATCGTTAAGACACAGCAGATAACTAGTATTAAATCTAGATGTTGTTCATTGATAAGCTCAATGTTAGTAATGAGTGTGGCCAAGGCAGAGTCACAACCAATACACAGTGTTACCATCTACAGGAAACCCACAATGGCTGTGAAGCACTATAGCATGAAAACCTTAAAACAACAGAATCAGTCAAGGAGAAAATATGCTGCAAAACCAATTCCCCACATACAAACTCAGCCATGAGTTCTGCACCGAGGGAAACGGGAGCATATAGAAAGTGTACAATAACAAATTGGCCTAATGTTGCGACCAGACACAAAAGATAGCCTATTTGTTGGATTAAATACCCATATGTACATGCAGCTTCAGGCTTGTTATAAAAAACTGTATGTGTCCCTGAAACACAGTGCTATACTTCTAGAGTTTTATCCACTGGTGTTGCACTTGCATTCCTGCTTAGCCTGTAGATTATATATTGGCTTGACTGTTGAGGCCAAGGGAAAATATAGCAAATATAAAACATTTATGGATATAATAACTCACAATGCAGAGAGTAATTATGTATCTTGTTTTGCAGATGGAGGTGTCCTGTTAACAGTTTTATAATGGTGATTTATTGGGGAAAATGGGCCACAGGATATTTTTGTTGTAGTGTCATGAGTGGCAACTGAGACAAATTGGTAGCAAAGCTGAGCACTAAAAAGCTAGGATTAATTAAATTTTTTCTAAGTAGTTTTGTACTGCAGTTCTGCAAGCCTAACCAGTGTGTTGGAGTTTAAGATGCATATTGCATTTGGTTACAACTTTACCCTACTTCCACACTTCCTTAAGGGAGCTTTAGTACTTAAGATCATGTTTTTCAGCAGTGCCTCAGCAACCTGTGTAGCCACATGTCTTCCTGTTTTTGTTTTTGGCTCTCTCATATTTGCAGGTTGTAAGTCATGTTGAAACCTTGATCTCTTGCTTTCTCTTTTAGTTACCTGAATGACCTGGAGAGGATAGCTAAAGCAGATTACATTCCCACCCAGCAAGATGTGCTGCGAACTCGGGTTAAGACTACTGGCATTGTTGAGACCCACTTCACTTTCAAGGAGCTCCACTTCAAGTAAGGTTTAATATCAAAAACTTATCATAAAAGTGAGATATTTTTGAAAGATAAATAAATAAATAGATGAAAAATAGATTGCCATTTCACTTTGTCTCCATTTTATCAAAAGCAAGTTCTTTTGCCATTTGAAATATTTGTGAGAGTCCGGTGAGCCCCACTTAGCAGCTGACCCACAGAGGGTGTATTTGACATTGTGTACCCTGAGTGGCATCCCCCGATACATGTTTGGAAAAGCAGTAAGGCAAAAATCCAACTTGGTTATTACATATGGGCATGTCATCCCAAATGTTTTCATTTAGTTAGTAAAGGCAGTAACATATCAGCACCTGTTCTAAACACTAGTCAAAGTCATTATGACCTTCCTTTTGTACCTGTGTGAAAGCAGACCATAGACCTAAGCTGTTACCACACATGCACTGGAGCCCTGAACCTTCCTCGACCATATCCGGCAGAGCTGTCGAATGTGAGAAAGCAAATGTACTACTCAGTCTGATCAGACATTAAAACAGTCTTTAACTTGATAGCTCCACAGTACTTGGTGTCTGATGTCTGCACATCTGAGAATAGAGCAGGTAATAATCTGCACAGTTCACAGTTAGTGGGTGTCATATGTCCTGCCTCCTGGACAGGAGTATTTTCAGTCATAAAAATGGGTCTGAAGGTAAATATCTCCTGCTCTGTGCTATGTGTGAGAAAGGGCAACTGTGGACAATGGCCAGACCTGATTTTCCCTACATTTTCCAGAGTTCATCAGTTAACAGGGCTCTGGTTTACAGCATTACCCAAAAATATCTACACTTAATTTTGATCTCAGTATTAATAGCATTAAGGGGGAACTGACCTCCTGGCTTGAAATGTGTTGAAACTTCACTACTGAGAGGACAAATTATACCAGCAATTAAAAGCTTAATCACGGTGATTGCACTAAGAGCTGACTAATAAATTAGATCCTTCCCACAATGCTCCTCCTCAGTAAAATCAGAGCTTTATTTAGTGGCAACATTTAAGTTTGTCTGACATGGCACTGTACTGTTCTTACATAAAATGTGCTCTAACCCAGCCCAGGCACTTATGTGTGGGATAGTAATGGATGTATAGATATCTTGTATCTCTTAATAGAGACATGCTGTATAAGTGAATGTGTAAAATATGTTATATAAAAGTGCAAAGTGTATAAATGGAGAGAGTTGTATAAATAAAGAGATGAGATATAATTAATTTTTCTTTTTTGCAGATTTGGTTTGTTTTGTTTGTCTTTTTGGGGGTCTTGAGAAGTCTATGAAATACTGCTTTGTAACAATTTTTAATGCACATAAAGAGGCTGTCGGTAATTTAAAAGAGGCAGCTGCATCCACATGGCTTCGGTGTGACCGGTTTCCTGATAAACTCCTGATATTTACTTTGTGTTACAGCCTCAGATTTGAGCTGAATAATGCATGAAGGCAATCAATAAAAGGAAAGTCACGTTTTTGCTGGTTCTGCTCTGTTTACCTCAAGCTTTAAAAAGGACATACGCACAGATACGGTGAAAAATCACAATTGACAGTGGCTAGTTTTCAATTCATTGACATGACATGATGCTCTTAGGTGTCTGCTAGCCTAATCAGATTGTGGTTGGTTGAAGCTTCATATTTGGTTCCTGTGTTATCAGGGAACATATACTGTGTGTGTATATATATATATATATATATATATATATATATATATACAGAGAGAGAGAGAGAGAGAGAGATAGATATATAGATAGCTAGATTCTGGATATGGTGGACTGTTTCTACTTAAGCTTTCTGTAGGGTTTTTCTCAAACTTCTCCTCTAATAGTTTTGATCACAGGGCTCAGCTTCCCTATTAGCCAAAGCTTTGCTCTAAATATGGACCCTGCCTGGTTCTTCCATCCTGCACTGACCCTGCAGTCTTTTATCAGATAAATTATGTGACAGACATCTCTCCACCTCCTCACCACTTTTGTTCCCAAAACAACTACATGAAAGCCAATTTATTTCCTGGGATTGAATGTCACTCTAACTTTGCCCTTCATTCACAAAAATGTTTTCCTGAATTATCCTCTACGGTTTTCTCCCCGTTACCTTCACATTACTCATTTTCATTGTGACCTCCTTCCCCAAATAGAGACACACAAACACACAATTTACCTCCTTTGTTTGATCTCTCCTGCAGAATGTTTGATGTGGGGGGCCAGCGCTCAGAGAGAAAGAAGTGGATTCACTGTTTTGAAGGAGTAACAGCCATTATCTTTTGTGTTGCACTGAGTGCTTATGACCTGGTGCTGGCTGAGGATGAGGAGATGGTAAGGAAAAGTCCATCCTCTTATGCGTGTGTGTGAGAATGCATACTTGGTTGTGAGTCTATCTGTATGGCTGATATCACTTTACTAGCTTCATACTAGCTGCTCTTTGGCTCATTTTCAGTATGAGGTACTTTAGATTATATTGCATTGCAAGGTGTCTACCATTATCCATCCCTCCTTATAATGGCTGAATAATGGTGAGCTCCAAGTTGTAAAATTAGCTCATTGAGCTTCACTGTGAAGTGTAATTATGCAATAAAAAGTCCTAATAGCCATTTCTTCAAGTTACATGAACTATTTAACCCCAGTTTCTTGAACTGCTTATGAATTTAGAGAAAGTGCTCAGGAGAGATTCAGCCTAGAGATGCTGTGAAGTACCTGCACTTCTCGTTTTCATATTTATAGTATGGAACAACATTGTCCCCTGGTGGTAGCTCTGATGCACTGTTATGCTCTAGCAAAAGTGTGCTTCTCTTTAGAACCGAATGCATGAGAGCATGAAGCTTTTTGACTCCATCTGCAACAACAAATGGTTCACCGAAACCTCCATCATCCTCTTCCTAAACAAGAAGGATCTTTTTGAGGAGAAGATTACTCGCAGCCCCCTTACCATCTGCTTCCCCGAGTACACAGGTACACAGTGGCGTATCAGAAGTGATACTGCATCAAAGAGTACAGAGTTCAGCCTCTACAGAAACCTATTATTCACCTTGATAATAAATCAGTTTCTTGTCTCCTAAATCCTTCTCCCCAGGTGCCAACAAGTTTGATGAAGCTGCCAGTTATATCCAGACCAAGTTTGAGGACCTGAACAAGAAAAAGGACACCAAGGAGATCTACACCCACTTTACCTGTGCCACTGACACCAAGAACGTGCAGTTTGTCTTTGATGCTGTCACTGACGTCATTATTAAGAACAACCTAAAAGACTGTGGTCTTTTCTAAAGGTAAGATACAGAGTGGGTGGGAATGTTACCGTAAAGCCTAATCATGAAATGTTATTCATCATATTTTATGTCATTTAGTTGGCCTATTAATCATCTCACCTGCCATGTACTGTATGTACTGACACATCTCAATATTCAGGTTAGAGCTGAAATGATTCATCATTGGCAAAAAATTAATAGGCAACAATTTGATGCTTCGTTGCTTAAGTAATGTGTAAGAAAAACTGGGAAAAATCTTTTAGCTTCAGCTTATCAGGTGCACATATTTTCTTATTGTACTGTAATAGTAAAACAAATATCCTGTGGTATTTGACTGTCAGTCATATTTTTTGGTTTTTGGTTTTGTTTATTGTTTTTTTGACTGACAGTCAAAAAATTAACATCTGGGTTATTTTGGATTAACATTTGTACTATTTTGTGAAATTTTATTGATTACATTTTCAAAAAATGTTCACTGTGACAATAATCTATACTGTGATTTTATATTGGTGGTGCTGAATGGCATCCTATAGGTGAAAAACGTAGAGTTTCCAACAACAAGAGCTTTGAACGTAAGCTTTTTTTTTTTTTTTATGAAATGCTTATTGGACAGGGGAAATAGGCAAAAAACAGACTACGAAAACAGCTTCATAAAAACAATTGTTTTTTACAAACTGCGTTTTAAAATCAGGAACTTACTGGAGGACTTTAGCTTATACTTGTTACACTTGCCTTTTAACTTGCCAGGTTAGGCATCCAGATGTTTGCTCTCAGCCTCAAAATCTACATTCAAGTGTCTTTTCTCATATTCAGGGATGTGTAGACAGAAATCTGGACCACAATGTGGATAGTGCAAGCCACATAATGTATTTATCAAATCACATATTGACTAGTATCACAAAAAAAAGGATAGGTGATATCATGCTTTGTACAGACTGTGAATGAGATCGATTCACAGCTTTATGAACAAATATATTTTCTTACATTTTTCACCGTATGTTCTATGGATTATCCAGAATAAGACATGTCATTACTGTGACAACAAAATTACTTTCATTGTTGCTTCTGAATAAAAAAAGAATAAAATAAAAAATAAAACCCAAGAAAAACAAATTAAGCCTATTGTAAAAACTGTAGTCTTGAGTGTGATTTGCTATTGAATTTGAGTGAATTTACTGTTTTATATCACATTTTAAGTTTAATAAGCATATGTGATGCTACTGTATACTCCTCCAGGTCTGTGTAATTTATTGGCAGTAAACTAGAACTCACAAACTCAACAGTGAAACAACAGCTCCTTCTTCTACATGTTATGTTATACTTGTCTAAAAAATATGTCATCATCTGTCTTTTTATGCAGGACAAAGCCCAACGCACACAGACTGCATGAGTGACTGCAATAGCCATGTGATGATTACTGCTTTTCATAATGAAAACCATAAGAGAACTGATTCCTAGAGGGAGAACCTAAAAGAACTTTAACAATTACTGTTTTGCAACCATCACATTATCTGTCTAATCTGTTGTTATTGTTTTTATATATTGTATAGCTTACTCTTTGCTCCTTATCAGGGGTTACTTGTATACATATTTGACCAAGAACCTTCTAATTTGACAAGAACAATCAAATAACAATTTAGGCACTTACCGAAGAATAGCTTTTTTTTTTAAATGCATTTGTAACATGAATTACAGTATATTGGCCAATCAGTGGAAAATAATTGTTGCAAGCATAAAGTTTGGCAAAATAAAGACCTGTAATTTCGTTATGCCAACAGGCTGAATCAAAAAACAAAAAGTATTTTTCATCTTCATGGACCAGTCTGAGAACCACTTTGTATTTATGTGATTTGTTCAACCTTGTTTTGTATTTGGGTCTCTTATTGTGTATTTTTTTTTTTTTAGGTTTACATTTTACTTTTGCTTTTACTTTTGAAGTTTAATAAGAGGATACAGTCAACCAAAACTTTTTATAAAAAATTACATTAACTTATGTTAACTGGCATTTTATGAACCTTTTGACTGTACACAGAACTTATTTTTTAGAAGAAAACCAACAAGCATGGAGAATGAAAATGGATGAAGGGAAAAATGTTTTTGTACAATGTTTACACAGAATCAATATTCACACTTGTACTATAGTGCATTGTTCTGCATGACTGTCCATAGATTAGCCTGTATTACACAAACTGATTAACATTCCTTAAGTAACTTCTTAAAAGAAACAAAACATAAATGGTTATGTGTCACTTTTAAGATATCTGCAAGATTTTTAAGTGGTTATGTCTGTTCCTAACATGGATCGTTCTGTACTTTTTATTTCATTCCAAGTCTTTTTACATATGTTTGTGCCTTGATATCTGTTTACACTTGTTCTTTAGAGACATGCCGTCTTCATAGTGTGAACTAGGGCTATTTCTACTCCACTTCAGTTCACATAATCCATGATTTAAGATGCACCACAACACCAAGACAAATGGATGATAGTTGTTTGTTAAGATAAGTCATTCACTTGTTAAATGTAAATAAAGGTTTGGTCACATGATCTTTTATTTTACTGTGTGATGTGTTAAAAGAAAATTCAAAATATTTAATTTTGTTCCTTCGTTTTTGGACCAGTACACAAATAGACGTACACCAAAGAGAATGTACAAGAGCAACTTTAAAACATAGAAGAGAAACGCTTTTCTGATTAAAAAGATGTGAACAAAAGCACAGAAGAAGTAAAGAAAAACAATGCTGCTATTAGAAGTATTTTGGTAAAACAAAACGGTAGAGCACAGTATGGGAACAATATTTTTGAGAAAATGTTTCACAATGAACCAAAAGAAGTTGAATCCACAGGTTTTGGTTTTTTAGTTTTTTTTTCCAATAGTACATGGTAAAAAGGTGACAGGCTAATCTACTGTACACAGTGGAATTTAAGTATATTTAATATAGTAGTGTAGCTACTTAAGTAAGTTTTGAGGCCCAAAATGACAATTATGTATTTAATGAAAAGCCCCAAAAGATGTATTACAGAATCTAGTTTTTTCCTCTTCCCTACCTCATGAAACTGACTCCTCTGATTTACCTGGTGACCCTTTAGGTCCTCAGTAGGTAAACATTTAGCTAAACAAAGCTATAGAAAACAACATGTATATAATATTCTGTCAAATTGGATCTATATGCCCAACCTTTAATACATCCTTTTGATCGCACCTCAGTGCTTTCAACTGAGTATTTAATAGGTACTTCAAGCAAAGAACAGAGTAAGACTCCCACCCACACTTGGCTGAATTACAATACAGAGTGTTGTCAGCGTCCAAACAGGTGAGATGAGGAGGTTGTTCATCTACAAAGAAATGAGAACACAAGCCCGAAGGTATTTTGCGTTTCAAAAGATCCATTAGAATTGAATAGTGAATAGTGAATATGCATTGCTCAAAAAGGTTTGTGGGAAATAGTTACAAGATCCACAAGGTGGCGACATGTAGATTTCACTCCATCAACTGATACATGGGATTTTACGCACAGCTGTTTTCCTGGACAACTTTACAGCAGCGGCGTTTAATAGCCTGCACGACCCTAAGTGAACTACAATGTGTCTTATAAATACTTATTTATGTACTGAAATTATTTTCAGTGGTGGAAATATATGCTCTAAAAAATTAAGGCAATGCTTGAACAACTTAGTATTTCATTCATCAGGTCCGATGTGCGATTTAAGTATTCACTTAATTTTTGAGCAGTATACAATATAAACTGAAAGGTTCTCTGGTATCTAATTTTTGTCACATAAAAATACCTGATTACCCAGCTCCAGATGCGCAGTCCCAACAGTCCGGTGTGGTACGTACAGTGGGAACTGCTGAAATTACTCCAGGAGGTATCTTGTTTCAGACGACTCGCTATTGGCTGGTTTTGTAATGGGCCGCGCTGATTTGCTGTGGCAAAAAGCTCAGCATCGTCAAAGTCCGCTGACAGACCTTCATTTGGTTCAGAGGAGAGAAGACGCACAAAGAGAGAACACACTTCCGATCAGCTGTTTATCTGTGGAGTTGTTGATTGTGCTGCGATTCAACTACAAAGGTAAGTGTTGGTACTATTAGACTACTATGTTTTAGGAAGGGTGATAATAGCCAAACACTCACCACTTAATGCACTACTCTCTTTTATTTTAGAGGGGGAAAAAAACGGTGTTTGAACTTCAAGCAATGGTAAGTTTTTTTTTTCTTTAGTTTGCATGCATTTCAGTAGTTCTGTTGATATAGTTCACTGGTTTGATTATGACTCCAAATGCCCACACGCCTTACCAAAACCCACTATGTGAGGTGTTTTTCCATAAGGCAGTCTTGTTCTGATTTTTTGGTATTTATTTTCCATTTTTCCTTGAACAACTTCTCTTTAAAGTGTTTTAATCCACTAAGTCACTGTTAATTCAAACCAGACTGCCTTTGCCCAAAGCACACAGCTGGGTGAATCTCTTCTAACCCATTGTGTGAAAGCAGCCAAGAAGAACAGGGCATTTTAAAAGTGGCAGACTGACCACAGAGTTTCACAGTGGATGTCTCTGCATGTCAGATAAGTCTCCCTCAGGGGCCAAATGGTTCAGCACCCACAGCTGTGATAACATCATGGCATTGTGGTACCTTTAGAACTCCAAGACAAACACGGACAGGAGAGAGGCTCAGCAAACTAAATATTATAAAATGTGAAAAACAAACTGTGTGATTACACTGGAGGCATTCTTGCTACTTTCTGGTAGCTTGGTAAATTGCAGGTTTTTATCCATTTTTGTAAAGATCCACGGTGTAGATTAACATTCAAAGCATTATTTCATCAATATCATTACACTATTTACTAGAAGATGGTTTGATTAATATTGAGTACACAATCTTTGTGTAATTCCAAAATGTTGCTGTCATTTCCTGCTTTATAATACACACCAGTCCACATCCTGTGGGCTAGGGGAATCCAGAGAGGATATGTGAGCCTTCACACTCCACTCCAGACTCAGCTCTACTTTGTTCAACTTCCCCTCTAAATTTAGGAGGCAGGGAGAGTTTTCCCAGTATGAAATGTGCATCCTGTGCTATGAATTCTGGCTTTTTCATTTTCTGGACTCATACTGCATGGGATGGTCTCTATAAAGCTGCTCTGAGGTTTTTCAGGAATGCTTCACTTGTTATATGGCCAGAGAGCGCAGTGATCTCAGCTGCTAAAAATCTTATTGGCCAAGTTCTGGAAATAACACAAGGAACTGTTCAAGATTCAGCTAGACTGGCCAGGGCATGATGGGATTTGTTGGAAGGCAGCCTAACAGTTCTCTTGTCTGCTGCAACACATAACCATAATTTGTCTTTATTTAAGTTTTTTTGGTGGAAGTATTGACTTTGAATAGACTTTATTTAAATTCTGCAACACTAACTGTTTTATCTCTCTCATTGTGCAGCTGTGTTTAGGAGATTCTTCCGACTGCCTCCGGGACCAAATGCAGTACATGAGGAGATCCCTGCAGGACTTGAAGCAGATAAGCAGGCCGAGGCCACTGAGTGAACCACGTGTTCAGTCTTTCGCCGTCACTCGGCTCTACAAACAGAGGGCACAGCAAGAGCGACTCACTCGACTGCGTGTTTCTGACGCTAGTGAAGCCAGCACATATGACTCTGCCTGCTGCCTGGCCAGCCCACTGGAAGAGGAGGAAGAGCAACAGGAGCACGAACGGCTGACACAGGGCTCCCCCAGCAGTGAGAAGAGTGCGGACTTTGACTCGGGTTACTCTGAAGCCTCTTGGCATGATGAAGGCGTGGTGCTGAGAAGGACCAGAAACATACGGGTCTCTTCTTCTGCCTGTCTCCGCACAAACAGAGGACCTTCTGGTCGTATTCGACCCAAATCAACCTCAGATGCCTGCCTGGAGCGCTGGACTTCATTTGAGGCCAGTGATCCAGAGGACTGGACGACATTGCTGCTGAGCCGTAGCAGGAACAGACAGCCCTTGGTTCTGGGTGACAACAGTTTTGCTGACCTAATAAAGAACTGGATGGACCTACCAGAGCTCCCTGAGCCAGCAGAACAAAAGCCCAACACAGGCCGGCGTCTTGCCAAAGACATTTTGGGTAACATGCGCCGGAGACTGGCAGGGATGTCTAAAGGTGTGGAGATGAGGCAGAAGCCAGGAGACTCCACCAAGGTCACCAGGGCTGCAGAGACCTCTAAACGAATGTCCTGTCCTGTGGGACTCCAAGGACTCAAACCTTTCTTTCACCAGTCCCACACAGGTCTACATACACTGGACACTGATTTCTACCAGTTCACTGCTCTCATGAAGACAGGTAGCCGGCAGCCCATCATATGCAATGACATCATTGGATACATTTGAGCAAGACTGTACCAACAAACACCAATTTCAATAGGACTATTCTATTTTAAATGTTTAGATTTCTGGAATAAAAGCTTTTTATTATTATTATTATTATTTAATGAAAATGTGTCCTGTTAATGCTGCAAAATTATTAAAAAGTTACAAAAATCTGTGAATGTTTTACATCCAAAGAATTTAACCCTTCATCATCATAGCAGTATTTTGTGTCAGACACAAAATGACTGAAATGCTCTGATTAGTTTTTAGAAATACAAACACTATATAATTATTGTATCGTGCCAATTGTTTAAAAAAAATGCACAGAGGTCAAATACAATACAAGCTTTATGAAACATGTAAAGGTCACAGAGTTTTCTCTGGATTAAAAATGGGAGGGTGGTGTGCTGAAATACACTAACTTGTTCTTCAAAGAGGCATTTATTGTTCAAACTGAATTTAATCACAAACTGCATATCACATATCATATCACAATGCAAATTACACAGTAAAGATAAAAGACATTTATAAGTAGTTGCAGTGAAAATCTCAGAGATGATTCGCATGACGTAATTCTAATTTAGACAAGAGAACCAAGAGCTTGTTAATAATGTCGGCCTGTTAATGTGAGGGTGTGGAGTGAAACACTGAGGTTGCAGAAAGGGGTGGGGAATGTATGAAAGCCAGCGGAGGACAGATGAAGGCCTTCTAGATGACTTTGGCTTCTCCACTCCGAACATATGGTGATATAAGTGTCTTCTGCCTCCACAAATACTGTGATCAGCATGACCTTAATTAAAGCTAGCTACCAACACTGGCCCAGCAGTGGAAGATCATCGAACCGGTGTGCCTATTCTAACATCTTCAAAACCTCTCAACATGACTTCTCAGAAGATAAACTTTACATGTAGGTCAAAACCACAAGTTGACAAATAGAACTTTTGGGTAACAAAACTTCAGAGTAAAGAAAGAAAAAAAGGAAACTGCAGTTTGCCAAGAATCCTCTTTTGCCATATAATAAGCAGTTACATATCAGACTAGTACTTTTTGAACAGAGTTCATTAACAGAACAAAGAATGCAGTCTAACAATAAAAATCACAGTGTGCCAGGTCAATAATTAAAAAAAAAGAGGAATAAAAACACAAAAGAAGAAAATCAGTCACATATCAATCTTTGTAAAAGCTCCAGTGTTAAAATCATTTCATTTTTAAATGACTCGATGGCTCTTGAGAGTTTGAATTTGCCTTCTTACACAGCAGCAGATCCATGCGGTGCATCTTCACTGAGACTCGATGGTATCACAAGTAGAGATACCTGATCGTTGGGACTGACTCACAATCCTCGTCTTCAGCAAATGATGGGATTAATTCCAGCATCTTCTTATGTGGAGGGATGTCCTCCTTTGTTACCTCCTTCACAACGTCAGAGACTCTGCAAAAAAAGTTTACTGCATATAATTTTGTCCAGAAAGATTTAGAAATTAAAATTTGTGTTGAACAACTGTATATTCTCACTATTAATGAACTGCTCAGTGTATCCGAAGCACGATAAGGACTTTTCTTTGGTGGTAAATACCTCCACATAGTTTCATATAACATGGGAACTGTTAAAATTAACTAAGAATAACTAATGGATATAATAACAGTAACTCCATTAATAATAGTGTTATCCAAGTTTTTATGTTCCCCTTTCACTGGGCCAACACAGGAAGCTGGGGACAGGGCGACTGCACAGGAAGTGAATGCTGAAGAGGGCATTTGTCATGTAGGGTCTGCTGTCCACATGGCCAGCACTCTGCACCTCTCCCGTGTAGGTTCACCTAATCATAACAGCAACACCAGCTCCCCAGAGACTTCAGCTTCAAAACAGTTTGCTTCAATTACTCACAACATTATTTTAGCAGGAACCACTAATAATCAAATATTTCAGTTTACCCAGTGAATTACTCCCTGTAAAGTTTCAAGGTAAAAACTGATTTATTACATTTTCCCTCCTCCTCTCTTCTAGGAATCGAAACATCTTGTAGGGTCTATATTTAACTGATTAGGAGAGTTCACAGCGTGAGGCAACTGATTTATTTCAAACACCCTAGGGCTAATGAAACGTGCCTTTAATTTGCTGCAGGACTGAACAGGCCCAAACAGCATGGCTTCTAAAATGCAGAAAAAAAAAATCACACTAATCTTACTCTTTAACGCTTTTCTTCAACAAACAGAAGGAAACCTGAGGAGGAGTTTCAGTCATCTGTGTTTAGTGATGCATGTGAGTGTGTCAACACGTTCTCTCCTCACTAGCTCAGAGGAAACATCTCATCCTGCCATTAGCCTCTAAACAAACAAAGAGCTGTTGCTTATTGTGATTGTTTATATGTGTAGGGTCACATAAGGGTAGTGATGTGCAACATTGTACTGTATCTTTGTTTTAACTAAACATACCTCTTCTTCAGCCTCTCTTTGTGTCCATTGTATAAGATAGCAGCACCGTAGAAAAGACTACAGACATTCAAGTTACGTTTTTCCTGCACAAAGACAGATAATTAAGATTAAATTTGTAGTACAATATAATGAGCACAACAAGGCATGTCAGTAAATACAGATAGAGTGGATGCATTAAAGATCATTTCTGCAAGGACATCAGTCTGCAGAGCTAAACATCTGACATGGTCTCAACTGCAGCAGTTCAGGAAACTCTGCAAGCAAACCAAGGAAACCCAGCAAGTCAAAGGTTAAATAAAACCTGGAGCACTAAAAAGACTTTCCAATTTATTTTCCCTTTGCCTCCTCAGAAAGAAAAATCCAGCACAATCAATAAATCAAATGTCTGTTTGGAGCAAGAATGCGTGCACATAACAAATAGGCTGGAGTCCTGTGCTCGGACGTTCTGGTTGCAACAAACGTACAGCTCTGGAAAAAATTAAGAGACCACTGCAAATTATCAGTTTCTCTGATTTTGCTATTTATAGGTATATGTTTGAGTAAAATGAACATTTTTGTTTTATTCCATAAACTACTGACAACATAACTCCCAAATTCCAAATATAAATATTTTCATTTAGAGCATTTATTTGCAGAAAATGAAAAATGGTCAAAATACCAAAAAAGGTCCAGTGTTTTCAGACCTCAAATAATGCAAAAAAAACAAGTTCATATTCATTTTTAAACAACACATTACTAATGTTTTAACTTAGGAAGTGTTCAGAAA
>VUQI01028903.1:2498-19517 GCA_015106735.1 Paratilapia polleni | reverse complement strand
GTGCTCAGTGCATCATGGGAAGTCCCCAGCAGCCTAGGCCTATTGCAGCATAACTAAGGGATGGTTCAGGGTTACCTGATCCAGCCCTAACTATAAACTCTATCAAAAAGGAAAGTTTTAAGCCTAATCTTAAAAGTAGAGAAGGTGTCTGTCTCCCGAATCCAAACTGGGAGCTGGTTCCACAGGAGAGGGGCCTGAAAGCTGAAGGCTCTGCCTCCCATTCTACTTTTAAATACCCTAGGAACCACAAGTGAGCCTGCAGTCTGAGAGCCAAGTGCTCTATTGGGATAATATGGTACTATGAGGTCTTTAAGATATGAGGGGGCCTGATTTTTTAAGACTTTGTATGTGAGGAGAAGGATTTTAAATTCAATTCTGGATTTAACTGGTAGCCAATGAAGAGAAGCTAATATGGGAGAAATATGGTCTCTCTTTCTAGTCCCTGTCAGTACTCTCGCTGCAGCATTCTGGATTAATTGAAGGTTTTTCAGGGAGCTTTTATTACAATAGTCCAGCCTAGAAGTAATAAATGCATGAACTAGTTTTTCAGCATCACTCTGAGACAGGATGCCTCTAATGAGACAGGATGCCTCTAAATCACCCCATACCTTTTATTTTCATGCCGTTGTTATAATATAAAGTCTGTGGGCTTAATAAGAAGCCGAAAGTGGTGCCAGCTAGGGTTGGAAGATACGTAAAAATTTCACTCCTGCCAAACAAATGCTCTCCATAAACCTGCTTGTTCTAGCCCTTACACAACCCTCCCAGGAATTTGTGTCTCCTTCCTGTCTCAAACCAGGGATCTTTTGCATGTTAGACAAATGTGTTAACCACTACACTATGTTGCCATAAAGATTATAATCCACTACTTGGGATCAGTTGGTGGTTACCTTATAGCTTCAAAATGAATAACCCTTTACCCTACAATATAAAGTGCCTTGAGGCGACTGTTGTTGTGATTTGGTGCTAAATATTTAAAACTAAATTGAACTGAACTGAATAAGTGAGAATAAATGATCAGGGTGCACACCCTATGTCTTGTTGATGACTGATGACTCAGAATTTGTCACTAATTTTAAAATGGAAACTCTCTATATGCTATTTCGAGAATGTTGATGTTGGTTGTTTCAGAATGTAGAAACAAAAGACTCAAATGATCATTTAGCTGGAGAGCTTTTTGAAGTTTTACGGCAATACATCAAACAGTTGTTGACATATTTCAGTCAGGACAAAAGTGGGTGGACTTAAAGATCAACAAAAACAATAATAAAAAAAAGAGTTGCAAAGCTCTTTTTATTACACTTGTTCAAAGTGAGTTCTGCATGCAACAGGTTTGCATGATAACCCCCACCCACATTAATTTCTTTATTAATAGAAACAGCTGCTGGCTGGCATGTTATGTTGCATCTGGCCATCCAGATTTACCTTCAGATATGGTGGAGTAGTTCCTTTTTTGTCAGTCTGTTGCTCCTCTGTATTCATCAAATAAATGTAATATCTCCCAAAGCCAAATCTAATTTCTTTGGAAAACAATCAAAGCAGAGCAGGGGTTGAAACTGAACACAAGCATGATGAAGTGTAGTAGAAGAGAGCAGCACCTGGTTTGGGGGTTTTTAGCTGCTTGTCTGTCACTAAGTTCCAAGTACATGAAAGACAAGTTGCCAGAACTTCAAAGAGCGTCCTAATCCATAGATGTTATTCACTGTACCTCTCCACAGGGTGTGTATGAAAAGGACCAAGATGAACTTATTTCTCAGGGAATCAGAAGCACATTAGCCAAAGCTTTGAACTTTTAAACAGCTGTGCCTGTCTGCAGGTTGTGTGACTGAACATGCACACACTCTCAAAGGAAACCTGTTTTTCCGCACATGGGGCCCAGGTGGGAAGAAAGGACAGGATGACGGAAACTGGAGTAAAACTCTGTTGTCCTATAGCTGACCTCACCCCTTGGCAAAATGTGCTGCATGCCAGTAGCTTAGTGGATAGATATACAGTGAAGTGTGAAGCCCAGAGAGAAACACAGGCTGTGACTCAGCGGTTTGGAACCCTCATCTCCTGTTTTAATCTGCAGCGCAAACACCGACACCTTCTGTGTTTCTTTTCATGTCTGCTGACTTCACACAGTTAGGTGTTCAAAGCTTTTCGGACGGCACCCCTGATGCCTTTAAACTCTGTTACCATCAAAGCTTGTAATCGATGATGTTCCTGCACAGATTGAAATGTTATAGCATTAGTCATACAGTTTGTCTCCACCAACACTCAGAAGAGACACAGTGTGTTTGTCTCGTTCCTCTGCACGCCTGACTGGGCAGTCTGGCTCCCTGATAGCATCAGGCTGTCTGAGATTAGTGCTCATGAGGGCGCAGTTAAACTTTTAAAAGCTCCGGACTCCTGTCCCAGTTGCCTCTGTTTTACACAATGCACAAATAGCCGTTGTGAGTGTGGCACAATACTGATAGCCTGTCTGCATTGTCACCGTGCCTCTCATATGAGCCTAAGCCTCGGAGCTTATTGTAGAGGCAGCTACAGATCCTGGCATAGGAGCAGACTGTGGAGCCTGCTGGGGTTGTTGCCAGGCAGTTTAGCAGTGTAACGGACAGATAACGGAGCTGCTCTGTGTCCCATGGCGCAACACTTTTGAAACTGTGCAGCTGATAACTAAGCATACAGGACATGGTTTGTAGGCTATCTTCAGTTACCTCAGACATTGAATAACACCTCTGTACACCATCAACAAAATGGATTATTTTATAAGACTATGAATGCAATAAATGGAAGGAGTTACAGTTAGGTTTTATAAATAATGATATATAGCAGCAGAATATTAAAATAACATAGTCCATTGAAAGATCCAAAGCTACAGTTTTTGTATTTTAGGCAAAAGTTCAGACTGTACCTGCATTCAGGCTTCTGTATTGTTTGTGCAGTTCGTTCAGTTTTCTCTCATAGAAAAGCCTGCAACTTCCAAGCTTCTCAATAGACCAACCACCATGTGGAGCTTTTACATGGTCGCCAAACCAATCCCCCTGATGAGTGTTTACAGTGACAGTTCCAAGTATATTTAAACAAGATGAGTCCTCAGTGTTGATGGGCTATACACCAGCTCTAACCCCTGGTCCATGTCCCGTTGGGAACTTTGCATTTTGCAGTTTGTTTGGCTTTTTTATCCACTTGCTGATTTGCTTCATTTTTCTCTGTCTTTTTACCTTCACTTTTCTTGCTGGTTAGGTGTAGGAAAATATTGTGTTTCAGGTTAAAATATGCCCCTTCACAACAGTAACCCTGCTCATGGGATTTGGGAGTGACACTAATGTCATCACCCAGTGTGTCAGGGTAAAAGAGCCAAAGGACACCTTGTACCTAAATGAGCCATGTCAGCTGCTTTGGTAAAACAGCACTGAATGACGGCCTGCGGATGAGAACAAGCTGTACTGATACAATAAAAATATAAAACTGTAATTAGCCTAAAACATGCAAGTGGGCCAAACGCCAACTAAATAACAGGCTTCAATATGCTACACCAGTGCTTCTCAAACTGTGGAGCATGGAGCCACTGCAGGTGGGGTGCACACAACCAGGTGAAAGTGCATCCTCTTGGGACCTTTTTATTTTACAGCGTGTTTGACTTGGTTGTCATGTTTTACTTTTGCTTTCACTCTGGTAAGTTTAGGAACAGTGTTTCTTGGCTTAAAATTATGTTACTTCACAACAGTAACCCTGCTTGTGACATGAAAGCCCCTTCTCAGTAGCTCAACCTTCACCCTGTGCCACAGGGCACAGAAGCCAAAGGACACCTTGTGCCTAAATGAGTCACATGAGGAGATTTGATAAAATGCCATTAAATGGTGCCTGAGGAATGAGAACGGGTGTATTGATACAGCGGCACAATAAATCTTTAATTAGCCTAAAATGTGCAAGTCAGCTAAATAATAAGTTATCAAACTGTAGAGCTTGGAGCCACTGCAGGTGAGGCAGGCAGCTGTTAGTGTTTGCTGCCCTCTTGACCAATTAACTCTTGAAAAAGAGATTTTTAGTCTTAGGAGGTGTTTACCTGGATAAATACAGGCTATAATAAAAAAAATAAAATAAAAATAAAAAATGGAGGATTTGCAACACCAGTTGTTGAGCTCTTACTAGTCATGGATGGAGATGGCATTAGCTTGTGCTTTCCTTTAGTGATTTTCTCAAAGTTTTGTAGCAGTCGCTCCTTCTTTGAGCTTGCTTGGGTTAGGGAGGAGCCAGTATGGACCAAAGTAATGATAACTGCTAAGAAGTATCTCAGTATACACATGGGCATATGATAACTGTTTTAAGACTTACTTGAAAAACAATGCTGTCCTTTAATTTGACAGTATCTTTTGATAATTAACTTACTGCATCAGTCAGTAAGGACTGTATTTAGTCCTGTGTGCTGTTGATTTTAATCCTTTGTCAGTAAGTCATTAGAGTATTTGTTCAGGCAGCAGATCTGTGTGCACTGTTACACACCAAAAGGCAAAAACTGCTGTCATAAACTCTGCAGGACCTCTGTGCTGGTACTGTGAGAGCCCACCTGTGCAAAATCCCTGAAGCCACATCAAAGGAAGCTCTCTGCTGTAAGACTTCAAATATATTTTCATCAGTGCTTTCAGTGTGCCACATGTTTACACTTTTGCCACATATAAGCACGCACGCTAGATGCAGACAGGCGCACCACAGCTGAAGGCATTTCAGACATTCTTTTGGCTACCAGGATCTGTACTAAGAATCACACACCCTGCAGTGATAAATGCTCACTGCTTGCTTGTGTTTGTTTTACTGGAATGAGGGCACTTTTTTTTTTACCCTTTCATTTGTTTAATTTAGGTCTTGTTTCAAAAATAAAAATCCAATTTCTAAAATATATTTTTATGTTTTCCATAAGCAACTTCAGACAAAGTGTTCATTGCAGTAGGAATTAGTTGCATACATTTTTAGTGATGATTTTAACTCAGTAAATATTAAAAAATAGTTCAGCATCATGGGAAATGTTTTTCTTCACCGGCCAATGCCACTCTCATGTCTATTTGTTAAATATAAAGCAACAACCAGGAAAAAGTTAGCTTAACTGGAAATAAGGTAAAGAAGCTTGGTTATTTTTTCCACCTTTGGGCAAATCCAGTCTAACTGTTTCCTGTGCATTGAGTATTTATGCTATAACCTAGTCCACACTGTCTTCTTACTGTAAATTCATACTTGATGTGCATACATATTAGGGCTATCAATTTCATCCAACTGTGAGGGGAAGAATGTGGTTTTTTTTTCTTTTCAAAAGATATTTCATTTGTAAAACTTTAGTAAACAGTACAGTCATAATCTTAAATTAAGGATAACCTACTATAAAAGTCACATTACTGGCATGCATTAAATTTAGAAGTAATTAATCTGTTCTGATCCCTCAGAAGCAGCAGGGTTACTGTAAAGCTGGCCACCACCCTGACCAGTAATATGGGATTATTTGGAATCCAGCTCATTTCAGGAGAGGGACCTCCCTGTATCGGACAGTTCCTTAAAAGAAGTTGCACAGCAGAGTCTATGTGTGATGAGCCAGTCCTGCTGGAAGGGTGTGTAAACTCATTCACCTCTTTCAGTTTGGCTGCTGCCGACAGCATGCCACATCTGGTTTCTGCGGTCTCCACTTTTCTGTGGAACACCTCCCAGCAACTACATTTTAGCTGACCCATCTCATACAGTTTTTTTTTTTTTGTTGTTGTTGTTGTTTTTCTTTTTGTGGTCCTGCATTGATTTCATCCATAACACATTTTTTTTGTTACAAATTATTTCAGCTTGATTTTTGTATGAACTTTTACAAACTTCTGTGGAAAGGGTTACAGATTACAGACCTTTGCACCATCATAAATACTGGCCTCACTTTCCAGAGCCACATTCAGCACCATCCATCCATCCATTTTCTTCTGCTTATCCTATTCATTTTCAGTATTTAAAACTATGAAAAAAAGCTCTTCAGATGCACATTTTATTAGTCTAATTCCTGATATTATTTTTTTTTTTTTTTTTAATTTAATTTCTGCTTTTTTTTATTGGTTTTGTTAGTTTTGTCATTTTTTCATTTGGCTACGGTTAATTATGATTCATTTTTATTTCTACTTCTTTTATGAATTTAACTTATGGATCTTATGGTTCTGTTCCTAGTTATTTTATTTATTCACTTGCTTACGTCAGTCTGTTGACTTAGTTTTACATTATTTGTATAGTTTAGTGCTTGCAACCTCTGTGGTAACTCATGCTTTGTGCAGCACATTGTGCATCCACCTGGAATGAAATGTGCTATATAAATAAAGATCTGCTTGCTTTCTTGCTTAATAGTTTCAGTGAGAAGCTGAATCTCTAAAAATGTACATGTATTTCTGAATGTCTTTGTATGACTGACTCCTTTCTGCTTTAATAACAGTGTGCACTTGAGCTGGAAGAGACATGGACTGGCATGATCTGACAGTGTTCCAGTGAACTTCTTGAGATGCCAGGAATACTTGTCTTTTGAAGTACCCCCATAAATGTTCTGTCAGGTTGAGGTCAGGTAACTGATCTAGACTCCTTGGTCTACTTTGGTATTCAAGTAGTTCTTCAAAGCTTTGAGGTTTGTTTGGGCTCATACTGTTGCAATATGCATCATTCTTCACAAAAATGCAGGGTGGAGCATCTCTCTGAAGAATGGAGCGTGGCTTGTCTTTGGTTGGTTCAGGTACTCAGCTCCAGAGTAGGTACACCTGGCCTGCTAGAAACAGGAGATATAGCCATGTTTCTAACAAGTGAACAATGGCTACAAGTTGATTTACTTGAAGAAGCTTCTGAAGAGTCGAACTGTATGTCATCTGACAATGTAGGAAGAGCTGACCTTTTGAATTGAGTCAAAAGGCCACCAATCTGCTTCATTTCCACTGCTGACATGCAGTTAGTGCAATCTAAAGTATTTCTTCTCAGTTATGTGTCTCAGATCTTGTGTTTTTGAGTCCTTCAATATTTGGCCTGTTTCCAGCTAAGGATGGGAATTGATAAGATTTTATTGATACCAATGCCATTATCAAATCTGCTTATCAATCCAGTTCTTCATCGATTCCCTTATTGATTCTTGACCCATTTTTATATGTGCTGAACACGGCGTTAATGTTATTGTAATGCAGGATATTTAGCGTCGGATACAGATGAGCCACTCAGTTGGTAAACAGTAGTGTGCATACATAGAACGTCAAATACATGGCACTCCTGGAAGTGAATCGCATGTTGTGTAGAAAGATGTTTCAGCGTGTTGCTGGTGTTTCCACCCCTACTTGAAACAATCATGTTGCAGACATTACAACTAGCGCCATTATCGTCTTTCTTTGCAAAATGAAGCAATGCTTTGGACCACTTTGTCCTCTCTCCCATGACTCCTTTTTTATGGCAACTTTAGACGCACGTGTATGACATTGTTAATTTGCAATCAGTGTGCATTGCCAGCACCTGCAGGCATCGGTTAAGGAAATGATAAGCTCAGGGGCATATAATTCCGTTGCTTTGGAAAATTTGGAAAAGTGGCACTGGTTCTCAATTCCTATCCCTATTTTCAGCTTTAGATCTTTGATGTGATTTCAGAATTTTGGACCTGTTATTCTCCATTCAAGTTTGAATGGGGAATAACATGCAACAAAGAGTCACAGTTTTGTGCAAATCACTAGACACCCCATGTCAGTTTGTGCAAAGTTTGCACCTAATGCTGCAATTGCAACAAATTATTATCTTTTTTAGTCTGTTGATCATTTTTTCAATTAATCCTTTCAAATGTTTAAACATAGCGATAAACAAAATACAGTTTATATAAAGGCTAAGGTGATATCAGTGTGCCATTTTATCCAATCTACAGTTGACTGTTGCAGTAACTCCCTGAAAGTCAAATATTTTTGCCATTTTCATGTGAAAATGGTTTGAATTATTTATGAATTGTTTGCATATTTCTGATTACTTTAAATCTGTTTTAATATTATAGGTCATAGTGCCCTCTGCTCTACTATCAACAAACATGCAAGCTGCAGGTGATCTTTCACAGCAGCTTTTATCATATCAGCCATACCAGGACAGGTATGGAAGCTCTAAATACTTTAGATTATTTTTAGTCTGTGGCTTGTGTTGCAAGACAAAAGCTCTCTAGACTTCCATCTCAAAAATCTAATGGTTAGATCAGTCTAAACATGCACTATTACCAAGTGCTTTTAGGTTACTAGTCTGGATACAGAAAGTGCCACAGCTCAAGGCTTGATAGTAGCAGCCAGCGTCACACAGTGTCCGTGCAGACGTTAGTGGGTGGTTACTAACCCTGCTGTGACGCAGCTCTAACCTTTTTCAGAGTCCACTCATGCCTGGCCAGCACAGCTGTGTTGACAGGAGATGCATGACATGAAGTGCTAACTTCCTTGGAACAATGAGTGCAGAGGTCAAAGAAAAAACAGATTTTGTACACAAGTCTTCCAGTAAATATGTGCAATAGTGCTTGTGGTGTCAGTATGCAGAGTTTAGGAAAGCTACCTTGAAAACTGTCTTGCAAAAGTCTTGCATTCCAGCTACACTTTCTCTATCCTTGGTTACCATCCCATGTGTGTAGCTTCTATTTTTAGCACCTCCACTCCATATTTAATCATTTATACTATGGAGGGTAACAGGCGATACTGCTTCCTGTGGAGGAAGCGGAAAGGAGTGGGTGGGTGGAGGGATTAGAGGGATGCATGGTCTTGTCTCCTTTCTGTAGTCAGTTCTCCAATTGCCCATGTTTCATCTCCCTTCTGTTTCAACGTGTTCCCCTCCTCCGTAATATCCTGCACCAGAGCACAGAGCAAACATTTACTGTACCACATGCTAAAGGTTATTTTTGTCTGTCCCACAGAGCTGCTTTCTGCTATGTTTTCTTCATTTGATCCAGGAACAAAAGCTGCAAATTATCAGAGCTGAACAACTGTTGTGTACACTGTGAAAATTCTCAATGAATTGCTCAACAGTGTATTTACTGTGTTTTACTATAAACTTAAATACAAGATGTCCTGTTACTCTTGCATTAGAAGCTGTTTCTGTTTTTTTAAGGAAATTGTGTTTTGTGGAGAAAACAGAAAGGAAACATGAGGTTTTACTCAAAGGCTGCTTCCCCTTTGAATTTTGCATGACAGTTGGCTGGAGTAGAAAATGGCCAGCGTGTAGCCTCCCCTACGAGTAGTGACGTTATGAGTCGGTAAAAGCAAACCATTGTATCCTGGAAGTGGGAATTGCGAAACAGGAGTCTGTTGGGTTGGGTCGCAGCTTTTACACATATTGAGTCAATTCCAGATTAGGTCAACTGTCACTTCTGATAAGTTGCACAGTTATAGAACTTGGATATTGCTGCTTCCACATCTTAGTAACTTCACTTCTTATAGTAACGGACATCTTGCTTAAAGCTTTTAATGCATAAATGTGCTAAAGAGTTGCAACTTTTTCTTTTTTCTTTTAGCCTGTTTTGTTATCTGGGGCTCAGCCACTCACTAACTGGAGTATTTCAAATATTAGATGGATTGTTGTAGCATTGTGTGCAGACATACACAGTGTTATAGACTGTATCTCAAAGGTGGTTGCAGCCACTATGATGTCACCCATCGGTCTATGTTGTGTCTGCACAAAAACCTTCTAGTGTCAGTTGGTTTTATTTTCACTTTACAGGGATCAATCAAGCCAATTGATATCACTAATGGAGTGCCTCAAGGATTTGTCCTTGGGCCATAACATCATATTATACTTCCCATTTAGTATTTGAGTGTTCATTTTTGTTAAGATGACACATTATTGTGTATAGTATCATGCATTCATTCCAGTAATAACTTAATCTTGGATATTGTATCTGGATGCACTAGCCTTAGCGGAGAAAGTACTGTGCACATGGGATATGGGAGGTACTGCAAACAGCTTTCGAGCCAAATAAAGACAACTTGATTTACAAATACAGTAAGATTATTAGCCACAACATACATCAAGTCTATGTTCATCACTTTAGTTTTTGTTTTGTAGCTGTTATAGCCTCACACATATTTTGGCAGCAGCTTGATCTTTGGGTTGCTTCTTTAATCCCACACGAACATCTTGTTGCCATATGAACAGATTAATTACACTGTGGGTTGTTTTTGTTTTTTGGTTTCCTTTATGTAAATACCAGCTGTATCTCTACACTAATTAATGTGCATTCAGTAAGGGTAATTTTTGTCTCACAGGTTTAAGCACAGCTGTCTGAAAACTGCAATGTCAACAAAAATGCAGAGCTCCAGCAGCATAGCTCAGGCCAGGCGGACAGTGCAGCAGCTGAGGATAGAAGCCAACATTGAGAGGATAAAGGTATGTCTGTAGTCACAGTCATTCACACCACCATGACTTTTTTGTTTTTGGGGAGATCGGTGTATTTACTATTTTTTTTTTTTGCAGGTGTCCAAGGCTTCATCAGACCTGATGCGCTACTGTGGAGAGCATGCCAAGAATGACCCGCTGCTAATGGGCATCCCCGCTTCAGAAAACCCTTTCAAGGACAAGAAGCCTTGCACAATTTTGTAGAGAAACACCTGAACTCTTGCTTTTGATGTTGGCTCGTATGTGTAAAAGCTCTGTTCACAACTTGCCTTAAGGCCAGTATACCCCTTAACTTTTTCACATGCCTGCTTGAGTATGATAAGGAATGTAGTCCTCTCTGCCTTTTAGTCAAATAGCTGTGACACCAAAGAACAGGCAGAAGTCTGAAGCTGTTGCCTCTGATCAAAGCTGCAGCTCTAACAAAGATGATTAAAAGTGGTGGCTTTTGTTTGTCTGCACTGTAATCTGACAAGATCTAGAAGGCCACAGCCTCAGCCTGAAAGGAGCTGAGAGTTGGGAAAGTTGATGACTGTAATTATGACAGCACGAATAAACAAGCCCACTTCAAATCATTGGTCCAATCAGATTTAAGTTTTGAGTTTTCACTTCTTACTTTCATCAGGAAACAGTTTGTGTTCTATTCAGAATGAGACAATTAACGAGATAATTATATCCTGTCGGACGAGTAAACTGTCCAAACTGTAATGGACCATTACCACTGATGTATAGCTCCTGCTTTATATTGTCACCTAGTCAGAGTCACAAGAAATGGTCTAAAATCATTAAAGGGGGCCTGTTATGATCACTTCCAGCTCCACATTTTTATTCTTGGACTCTACTATAGTAGTTTTGTGTGATTCACTGTTTAAAATTATCCTTATTTTTCTTATACTATTTGAAACAAGCTGTTTTAATTCCCATTCTCCTTCTTTTATGCCAAATTTCTTTGGATTGGCTGCCACTCGTAGGTAGGTGGGCCTTCTGCGGTGAGATTGAAAAACAAAAACTGCAGGAAACTGAGCGTTTAGAGCAGTCTGAAGCCTGAGTGTTTGAATCACAGGGATTACTTGTTCATATACATCTCTTATATATAACCTTATATAACCTTTCCAGAGATTAAAAACAGTTCTATTCAAATATTGTTCATGGTTTCATTTTTTGATATATTAACATATGGTGTGTTGCACTTGTAGTGCAGTGCCAAGATTTTAGAATGAATTGACACTTAATTTTGCTTTAAGCTTGCTTCTTTTGCAATGCACCAACTTTGGCTGTATTCAGCACAAAGCTATAAAAAAAATCATGGATGTGATGTCTAATCTTACCATAGAAGTAATTCAAAACACTCTCCTTTTTTTTTTTAAACATTAATAAAAATACCACTCTGAAACACGAGTTAAGACCAATATACAATGTACTTTGAAGATGGCACTCTTACATGAAGTAATCCTTAATCTTGCCATGTAGGCATTACTGCAGAAGAAAAATGTTTACACCAGTCGGTACCATCTAATCAGACCTAGTCTCTGATAGTTCTCTGATTCTGTCTGCAGACCTGAGGCTTCTTGTTTGTACAATTCAGGCACTGTGAAAATGACGAACACCGGGTGACTGTTATGAGTTTGAAACATTTCATGTTTACAGCTGTAACTTCCTTTGATTTTATCATGTTGACATAGCTGTAACTTTATGTCATTTGTGTGCTGTACTCATGCAAAAACATGAGCAACTACTTTTGTAATTTTACCAGCCAGGGCCTTAATAATGAAGTTAATCCTGCTTCAACTTCTTGACTACCTTTGAGTCACATAAGTGCTGTTGTCTAATACTGTGAATTATAAAGATCCTTTAGGTGAGTTAAGGGATATATAGGGTATATCTTACTAGAGGCTTGTAACACTGTGTCCATGTACCAGAGTGTGTGCTTGCTTGTAACCGTTTAATGTTCTTTACAGGATTCAGTCAAACCTCACATTTTGACTTTCCGTTTTGTGTTATGAATTCAACATTTTGAATTAAAACTGTATGTGTTTTTTGTTGATTATACATTTGGTTGATTTTTAGTAGTCAATATGCATATATGTTTTTATTGGAAAAACAATTAGAGTTTGTGGTTTCTCATGCATGGTGAGTGTTGGTAACAACTTGCTGTCATATTCTAACCTTTGCCTGTTTTTACATGTGGTAAATGCAAATAAACATGGAAAACAAGTTATTTATATATTTTTTTTCAGATGAAACCTTAAAGAAAAATAAGTCAAATTATGCAACTGAATTTATATAATGGTGTGTTAGAGTTTTGCATATATATATATATATATATATATGACAGAAACTGTCTTATTGTCACAATATGAATATTATTCTTTTGTCTGAATTACAGGTCCCCACGTTTAGACAAGTGGATGAGTGAATCAGGTCAGAAGCACAAACGTTCATGATTGCTCTAATTTCTCAGCAAAGTTGTTTACATGGCCCTTAGCC
Organism: Paratilapia polleni; assembly: GCA_015106735.1. Classification (NCBI taxonomy): domain Eukaryota; kingdom Metazoa; phylum Chordata; class Actinopteri; order Cichliformes; family Cichlidae; genus Paratilapia; species Paratilapia polleni. Next base: position 6,662 of record VUQI01028903.1, on the reverse strand, counting down.
ATGATTACCATGTTATGCAATAATCCCTGCTCCTCTGAGCAGTCCTTTCTCTCCTTTCTCAGTCTCCTCAGGTGTGATGTTACATCCAGAGTTAGGTCAGGCCATATTTGTTGGCCCACATTCATGTAATCCCCACTCGAGTCAGATGACTTGGCTTTTGTAGTGGCTTCATTTGCCATGATTGTTACCTGGCAGTGTAGTGAAGAAGCCCTAGGATAAGCCAGTAATCCACTATCTCTAGTATCTCACCTAGTTTTAGAGCCCTCTTCCTCTGTGACAAGAAGGCTTCTCCCTTTTAATGATCAAATTGGTTTTCAGGTGTCATTTTGCGCTCATCATACTCTGGTATTTCTGATATTATTTATTTTTTACTTCCTAAGAAAACAAACCTCAGACTTTTTGCCACAAAGTTACCTGCTTTAGTTCTGCTGATTGGCAGCTTCCCGAGAAAGAAAACAGCAGCAAAACTGTAGCATCACTGGAAATCTGTAACTAGAGTGTTCTAGTCCTACACTGTGGCGCTGAAGGGACTCTGACATGTCTGTATGCATTGGCCTCTGTGCACAGTTTATCAAATTTGCAAACTGTTCCCTTTTATTTTGGTCAATTTAACATGACCACAAATCCTGCAGATTCTGTCACACCCATTCCTCCCCCGTCTTCCAGTCACTTCTGCATTGTGACCCAGTTTTTCCTCCCCATCTGTTGTCCCTCCACTTGAGAGGCATGTTGTCTTCGTGATATCCCCGGCTGCAAACTGACATCTCTGCAGCAGGTCAGTCTCTGTGCAAACACTGCCTGATAATTACAAGAACTATTATTGTCAATGTGTCAGTGGTCAGAGGGCATGCCTCTATTCATGTGGCTATTTTTAGCCATGAAGCTAAAGTACTGTACAGCTCTAGCAATAGACCTGAATAGCCCTGACTCATGCATCCTTTGTCTCATGACCCTCTGTGTGGATACCTTTGTCCCTCTCCACTCTATGCATGCACCAATAAGTTCTGGTCTTCTCTTTCTGCAGCCTGAAAGGGGTCTTCAACAGTTTTTTCATGCCTCACTGCTATTTTTAATCCTCTCAGCAGTAAATTTAGCTCCGATTGCGTAAATGCACAGGGATGTAAAGAACGAGCTGTCACGATGAGCCCTGTCCCACTCAGTTTCAACTACAATGGGAATTCTCCTCCCCTCCATGTAATAAGATCTCCAAAATGTGCAAAAGGTCAACATTTACTAGAGTTCCCATGCAGGAGTCAAGTTTATTTCAAGGAATCTTGTGCCTGCAGCAAATTTCTAAGCCAGGTGATCTGGTCTAAAAAGACTTGTAATTGTCCGGTTTTCTGCCACAGGCTAGATTTTTTTAAAGCTGGAAAGCAGATGAGGTGAAGAAATTTAGCTCCTTCTCAGACCACGAATTACCAAAAACATGTTGTCTACCCCACTTTAAGCTCCCTTTGTAGTACGCCCTCTGAAACAAGTCACTAAATGGCAGGATCTTGGCTCTGTGCCAACGTCCACAAGATGCAGGCTGCAGAAAAGCTTACAAATGTGTCAATTAAATACTTAGACCTCTAAGTATTTAACAAAATCCAAATCCAGTGGGGCAACATACTGAGCTCAAGAGATGCTTCTGTCATGAAAGTCATGCATGATTTCCTACAAGCATGCTTATCCAGTAGTTATTGAGAATTCTTGAGGCAAAAACAGAACTGTTATTTTTTTCTTTTTTATTATTTCATTCAACTTAACAAGGCACAATCCTGTCAACTATGCACAATAAATATAATTCATTAAATTAATAACATAAAAACATCAGTTAGTGGACAAACATTGTATTGCCCATAATAATAATAATAATAATAATAATAATAATAATAAAAAACTGTGAAAACATTCCCTTTTGAGTTATCAGAGTTATCAAAGTGACAAGTCTTAAATAAAATTAAGTAAATGTGCTGTTGAAGAAATGCTCAGATTTGGTCAAATTTTCATGAGGAGTCTTGCAAGCTGAGAGCTGGCTGGTCCACTCTGGTGTGGTCCAATTCCTGGAGTTTTGTCAACTGAGACACTCCGTTTTTCCCCAGTTCCTGCGCCTGTGCTTGCCACCACGTCTGCTCCGTGCTCACATGATTCAGTTTCCTCGAAAAGGATTCTTTCTCGGCAGAGAAAGGCGCAGTCATACGTTAGAAAATCCCGGAACCCAGACAGCTGAGTCACTCTTCCTTGGCCCACAAGTTCACCCTGACCTGGTAAATTTGTTGGAACGCTTGTGTTCTTTTTTTCCTTCCCCTGACTCTCTTGCCTCTCTCTCTCTCTCTCTCTCTCTCTCGGGTCCTTTCCAAACAACTCCAACACAGACATTAACACAGGCCTTGTGCAGTTACTTTTCCCCAGTGCACACAATACATTTATATTCCAAGCAGCTTCATCGGTCAGGAAGGTTGATAACAGGCACCCACTGATCCAAACAGCGGCAGTCTCTGCAGAATCTGTTCACCTTGCTCAGTGCAGGGTCCTTCCATGGAGATGACTGGGGATTCTGCACAGGAAAGAACAAAGCGGTTACCATCTGCTCAGAAATGTGCAAATAATCTTTCAGATTGCATAACCAATGCCAACTCTTTCTAAGTGCTGGCAGCTGAAATAAAGAGCAATAAGCCCCTGGTACTCTTGATTGCTCAAAGGGAAATGAGCAATATACCCCAGCTTTAAAGTAAACGAACATGAGTAATGACACTTACAGTAACTAGAACACAGTGCAGATCCATTGGCTCTCCTCCAGGCTTCACTCCACCGAGTATCTCTGCCAGACGCCTCATGTTGCTCACACGCAGGATGTTGATGTCATTCTCGCAGCAGAATGCCTGGATCAAGGTGAAGTGAATCTGCAGAGCCACATCCTCCTCATCATCTGTGGCCAGTAGACACAACACCACATTGTCTGGATCCCTAAAGGCAACAAACAAAATCAGCAGTGAGGAAAAGGAAAAGCAAACACAGCTACCTCATGCTCATCCCAGCTGGATTTTCTAGAGCTGCAGTAGTGAGCTTATTTTCAACTTACGCATTTAGTGACTTTGCTGCCTCATAAACCCCGACAGTGATGCAACCCTGAGGCAATGCAGAGCTCAGGACCTCCTCCAACGCTGTAGCCACCGAGTCCATCCTAAAGTAACCAAAGGTTAACATAACGCGCATGGTCAATGAGAGAGTTGACTGTTACTTCAAGCGTTGTTGCCCTAGTTTTCCAGTTAATGTCATTCACGTGATATGAGTGCCAGCTAATGATGTAACTTTGCATGTCCGATACAAGTGCACGAACCAAGACACAGCCCAACATAATAGCGCTGAATGCCATTCAGAACTGACACTGTGCGTCAATTTTAGCGTTAAGATATTTGCAGCCAATAATCCTTACAAAAAGATGTGGGGTTCCTATGAAAAACAAAATTAAATTGAGGAAAACGCAAACACGCACAGTTGAATAACAAAAGCCAACCTTTCTGCTGAATTATCTCCACTGGTGTCTTCAAAAGTCATATTGCACATCCGACCGGGTCTTGGTATAATGTCCAGAGCGGAATCTGTACGTCCTGCTGTGTGCTGTGAGATTCTCACTATGTGCCGGGAACGTCCGGTTTCCAGTAGTAAAAAGCCTGAGTACGTAGAACTGATTTGCATAAAGCCGTCCGTCCCAGTTGTGGATGATTGGTCACGTGGTTCAGTTTGAACTTGTCCTTTGAATAAAGCGACACCCTGTGGCCATGACACGACAATGACTAATATGAGAATAAATAGGTCATGTTTCTGGAAATACAGTAGAAGCAGCACACCAATAATCACGTGGCATTTTCAGAACTACAGCTGTTAATCACTGATGGGAAACCAAAAGCTTACTATCACTTCCACACAGTGAAAGAAAGTGGCATACAACAGCTTCTCTGAACATTGTGTTATTAACCCCCCCAGCTATTACTTTTAACTAATAGATCCCAAATGTATTCACACGTAGTTTTACAAATTCAAATTCAAAACATAAACATTTAATGCTTTGATTTTATGGTACAAAGTAGTTTCTAGCTTCAGTATTTTCTTTGCACATGAAGTGGCAAAAAAAAAAAAAAAAAAATTTTTAAAAAAAAAAAAAAAAAAAAAAAAAAAAAA